>JAJHUR010139532.1:771-45027 GCA_027495735.1 Lutjanus campechanus
CTCCTCACAGGGGTGAGTTCTGGCCCCGACGGCCGGCGTTTTGGGCCAGTTGAAATTTTGGCCAAAACGACAGCCCGTGGGTTGACGTTTTTTTTTCAGTTTTGGCTCCAAGGGCTGCCGTTTTTGACCGTTTTCGGGCCAGTTGAAATTTTGGCCAAAACGACAGCCCGTGGGTTGACCTTTTTTTCAGTTTTGGCTCCAAGGGCCAAAACTTTTGGCCAAAACAACAGACCGCGGGTTGACGATTTTTTTCAGTTTTGGCTCCAAGGGTCAAAACGACAGCCCGCGGGTTGACGTTTTTTTTTTTTTCAGTTTTGGCTCCAAGGGCTGCCGTTTTTGACCAGGGCCAATTCTGGCCAAAACGACAGCCCGCGAGTTGACGTTTTTTTTATCAGTTTTGGCTCCAAGGGCTGCCGTTTTTGACCGTTTTTGGGCCAGTTGAAATTTTGGCCAAAACGACAGCCCGTGGGTTGACCTTTTTTTCAGTTTTGGCTCCAAGGGCCAAAACTTTTGGCCAAAACGACAGCCCGCAGGTTGACGTTTTTTTCAGTTTTGGCTCCAAGGGCTGCCGTTTTTTTGACCAGGGCCAATTCTGGCCAAAACGACAGCCCGCGGGTTGACGGTTTTTTTCAGTTTTGGCTCCAAGGGCTGCCGTTTTTGGGCCAGTTGAAATTTTGGCCAAAACGACAGCCCGTGGGTTGACCTTTTTTTCAGTTTTGGCTCCAAGGGCTGCTGTTTTTTTGACCAGGGCCAATTCTGGCCAAAACGACAGCCCGTGGGTTGACCTTTTTTTCAGTTTTGGCTCCAAGGGCCAAAACTTTTGGCCAAAACGACAGCCCGCGGGATGACATTTTTTTCCAGTTTTGGCTCCAAGGGCTGCCGTTTTTCACCACTGCTGTTTTTTTGACCAGGGCCAATTCTGGCCAAAACGACAGCCCGCGGGTTGACGGTTTTTTTCAGTTTTGGCTCCAAGGGCCAAAACAACAGCCCGCGGGATGACATTTTTTTCCAGTTTTGGCTCCAATGGCTGCCGTTTTTGACTGTTTTGGGGCCAGTTGAAATTTTGGCCAAAACGACAGCCCATTGGTTGAACTTTTTTCCGTTTTGGCTTCAAGGGCTGCCGTTTTTGACCAGGGCCAATTCTGGCCAAAACGACAGCTGGCGGGATGATGTCTCCTCCCACGGGTGAGTTCTGGCCCCGACGGCCGGCGTTTTGGGCCAGTTGAAATTTTGGCCAAAACGACAGCCCATGGGTTGACCTTTTTTTCAGTTTTGGCTCCAAGGGCCAAAACTTTTGGCCAAAACGACAGACCGCGGGTTGACCTTTTTTTCAGTTTTGGCTCCAAGGGCCAAAACGACAGACCGCGGGTTGAGGTTTTTTTTTTCAGTTTTGGCTCCAAGGGCTGCCGTTTTTGACCGTTTGGGGGCCATTTGAAATTTTGGCCAAAACGACAGCCATTGGTTGACCTTTTTTCCGATTTGGCTCCAAGGGCTGCTGTTTTTTTGACCAGGGCCAATTCTGGCCAAAACGACAGCCCGTGGGTTGACCTTTTTTTCAGTTTTGGCTCCAAGGGCTGCTGTTTTTGACCGTTTTTGCGCCAGTTGAAATTTTGGCCAAAACGACAGCCCGTGGGTTGACCTTTTTTTCAGTTTTGGCTCCAAGGACCAAAGCTTTTGGCCAAAACGACAGCCCGCGGGTTGATCTTTTTTTCAGTTTTGGCTCCAAGGGCTGCCGTTTTCTTGACCAGGGCCAATTCTGGCCAAAATGACCGCCCGCGGGTTGACGTTTTCTTTTTTTTTTTCAGTTTTGGCTCCAAGGGCTGCCGTTTTTGACCGTTTGGGGGCCAGTTGAAATTTTGGCCAAAACGACAGCCATTGGTTGACCTTTTTTTTCCGTTTTGGCTCCAAGGGCTGCTGTTTTTTTGACCAGGGCCAATTCTGTCCAAAACGACAGCCCGTGGGTTGACTTTTTTTTCAGTTTTGGCTCCAAGGGCTGCTGTTTTTGACCGTTTTTGGGCCAGTTGAAATTTTGGCCAAAACGACAGCCCGTGGGTTGACCTTTTCTTCAGTTTTGGCTCCAAGGACCAACGCTTTTGGCCAAAACGACAGCCCGCGGGTTGATCTTTTTTTCAGTTTTGGCTCCAACGGCTGCCGTTTTTGACCGTTTTTGGGCCAGTTGAAATTTTGGCCAAAACGACAGCCCGTGGGTTGACTTTTTTTTCAGTTTTGGCTCCAAGGGCTGCCGTTTTTGACCAGGGCCAATTCTGGCCAAAACGACAGCCGGTGGGATGATGTTTCCTCCCAGGTGTGAGTTCTGGCCCCGACGGCTGGCGTTTTGGGCCAGTTGAAATTTTGGCCAAAAACCACAGATGTTTTTCATCTCGTTCATGCTCTCAGACATTTTCTAACCGACTTTGTAGAACTGCAAACACAAACACACACACTTATTATTTCACCGATAAACAATTTGCAAACATCCTGCTCTACTTTCCTCTTCCAACCTACAGTGACCCTGAAACAAGTGAAAAACGAGACAGGCAGTATCTGAGGTCAGTGGGCTACAGCAGAAACATGGTGGTACAACATGGTGGCCTCCATGTAAGAGGACCCACACTCTGTACATATTACACAAATGATTCTTATGTTCAGGTTATTATACACTAATGAAACAATATTCTTTTTCTTTTTTAAAAAAAACAAAACATACTATAATTTTTTCCCCAAGAAAGCTCACAAAGGTACATTTTTCAAATTAATTCAAAAGCAAATCCTAGTATGACACAGTCACAAAAAGTCAGCAGCAAAGAATGAAAGAAAATCTCCTATTTCAGGAACATAATACTCGATATGGCTCTGAATTACAGTTACAATTAAAGAATGTTTTCCTGCACAAGACGGACGTTTCAAAATAAACAAAGAGGGAACATTTTGCCATGGCAGAATGATGAATATTGGAAACTGACAAAAGATTAAAAAAAAAAACCCTCTGAAATCTGATCTGATTACTATACAGACTATAAATAAATGTATTGGTAGAGAAAACAAACAGCTCAATTTAGCTACCTAATTCAACACTTAAACATGAGACAAGTCAACTTTTTACTCCATCTGATATTACAAACCTATCAATCATGCACAGACTTTTTTTTTAAGATAGTGGAAATAACAGAATCAGAAGTGGAAAACACTGTCAACTCCAAAACTCAGGCCTGACACAGAAAAACAGACATCAGTATCTTCTCGGGTTGCAAATTAACTCATTTAACACCTAAATAAAGGCCAGACCCCTTTTGCATCTCATGCAGTTTGAGCTCCGTAGCCACAATTCCACTCAATCAACAAACTGTATCTTTTTTTCAGGCTCTATTCTTGGTGCCAATCATGTTCACACTATATTTTAATGACCCACCAAACACATGTCCAAATTTCTGAATTCAAGTAGTGGATATTATAATTTTTACATGTGCAAAAGACATTCAGGCAGCTTTCAAAATCCTTACATCTGCAAAAACTCGTTTTCAGGAGTGTCTCAGTAAATCATGTCTCTTATTAAACACTAAAAAACAGTTTGTATGACTTTTACAAAACCATCAGCAAAGGTGACTCATTGAAATGTGTGAAGTATCTTTGGATCACATTGGACATAAAATTAACTTTTAAAAGTCACATGAAACGGGTGTCAGTCACAGTAAAATTAAATTTACATAACATTTCTGACAGTTTCTATTGGTTAATGCTGCCTGGATGTTTGTACACACAGTGATTGTGTCCCATATCAAATATTGTTTTACTAACTAGTCACTCACAAACGTAATGACACTTAAACCAAAAGAATCACTTCTCATGAAAGCCATAAAATCATCATTGCAACATTCTGGAAGAACATAACTTGTTCAGCTTTGAGAATCTTAAATTCTTTAAATATCCTTATTTTATATTTAAGGCTTTGCGTGGGCGGCCCCCATGTCCTTTAAACGAGCACATGAAAAAAAAACACTGTATTTTGTCTTTTTTTAAAAACCTGTTTTGTAAATTTGTATTTATACATTGTCATTGTAATGTTTCTGTATTTTTTAACCCTTATGGACTACACATGAAAATTAGCATTTTTGATACAATCAGGCATGTTTACATCTTTTATTTTCATACTGATGTTCATTAACATTCACTGACACCATCAAATAAATAAAATACAACGTAAGTACTACATTTCTGCCATAGTTTGCAAATAAATTCCCATAAATCTTACACACTGGACATTTAACTTAAGTTACTCTTCAGTACACTGTGCATCAACAAGTTAAAATTCAGTTTTAGGATAAAAGCAGGTCAACCAAATAATCACTCTAAAACACTGACACGTCTAAAGACTAAAAACATGGTTTCAAATTGAAATGAAGTATTAATAATGTACTAATGAACTAATTAGTGAACATCTAAAATAATTCTATTTATTAACATATTATATTTGCAACTTGTGCCATTAATGCAACAAATGATACTGATAATAATATCCCAATGTTTAAATATACAAGAGCATGACAGATTATTGTTAGGTGCATTCTAAAATATTTTTTGTCATTAGAAATAATAAAAAATATAAGCAAATACTGTAAAAAATATCACAGCTTACTAAATCTTTTAAAATGTGTTAATAATATTGGGCTCCAGACAAGTGGAGTCAGACCTGACAGTGGATGTTAATATAAGCACTATTGGTGATAATATTAAAAAGTATAAAAAAGAGTTTTATTTACTAAAAATACACATTAAATTATCTTTAATTCTCATGACATCTGTCAAAGTAACAGCAGAGGGACACAAGACTGCAAACTTTTCACTCAGCATAGAATTTCCTCTAATATTGAGAAAAAACTATAAATGCAGTCTGTTTTTTAACAAATGCATTTTAGACAGCAAGTAAAACAAGTTTACACGTTTAAGTTGTGAGACAAAAACTGCAGTTACATTTCTCTGATTACAGAAGAAAGATGTAAATTTTGCTGCATTTTGGGGGGGAAGTAACTTATAAAAAATATATTTACTTGACATAATGATGCTAAGAAAACACATTTACATCTTTCTGAACAGAAAACAGTTCAATAAAACCAAAATTAGATGAGCAAAAAATGATATCTTACCTCTTCAAAGGATGGTTTGGAAATGGGGCCCAAAGTTCCGAGCACATGATACATGAAGAAGGTTCCGTTGTGATGTCACTGACCCTGATGTGATGTCACCTTCTCAGAGAACACAACAGTTCTATTTCCTTTTAAGGATCGGCAGCCATCTTGGCACACATTCATTTAAAAACTATTGATTGTTTAATGACTTTTTAAAGTGTTCTTACTGTATTAAATCAGTGTTTCCTGACCTTTTTCCTTCATCTGTCTTTGAGTAAACTGTCAGCTCCTGAATAAGTGACATATTTAAGTGTGTTTCATATTATATTCACTGAATAACAATAACCAGACAGAACAACTAATAAACTTCACAATTAACCCAAATAGTGAACACAATAGCTGCAGGAAGTTTAAAATGAGAGATTTTGATGAATTTTGAGCAGATTATTGTATCAGATATGGGATTTATTTATATTTTAGGAACGTTTTCTCCAGTTCCACAGTGCAGATGCATTGTGTTTCTTAAACAATCATACTGTACATACTTTAATAGGCTTCTTTTTTGTACTAATTTAGTGTTTTCTTCTCTGTGATTCGTCTGGCTGGCATCTGACGGGCAACCGACCTTGCCGTGATGGATTTCTGAGGGGGCGTGGCAGCGGCATGGTGTAGAATTTCGATGTCTCGCTGTCAAACAGGAAGTTGCTTTAACTTCAGTATAAATAATCCAATCTGCACCAAACTTCACGTTTGATAACACTCCCGCCCCGAACACATCTACAATTTTTTGCACCACCTATTGGCAACAGGAAATGACATGTTTCAAACTATGATGTGCTCCTCCAAGCAGGTTGACCTTATCCAACATGCCGTGACAGCATGGCGAAGCATGGCAACACAGGAAGTTGCATTAACTTACGTTTACTTGTTTGAATCTGCCTGAAGCTTCACATGTTCAATAATAGTCCAGGTCTGAACTTCGGATACGAGTTTGGTCGACGGGAGTCTCTTGGTTAAACCCAACAGGAAGTCAGCCATTTTGAATTTCCTGGTCAATTTTGGTGTTTTGGTGTTGGTAACAAATTCCTCCAGAAATCTGACTGACTTTAAAATCAGTTTGTGCCCTGTAGACTACCTTGTGAACAAAAGTTATTAAAAGATTTGGTCAGTGTTGATCGGTATGGCCGTCAAGGACGTCAAGTTTTGATGACTCGCCATGAAACGCAAAATTGCTATAACTTTGGATTCAATGATGTAATGACCACCAAAGTTCACATGTTTGATAAGAGTCCCACCCTGAACACATCTACATGACAATCAGGACATAGTCAGAGCACATAGTGAGAGGATAGGTACCTCATCCAATCCCACTTTAAAAAATCTGAGCTACACATTTAAAGGGACTGTTCACACCAAAATGAAAAATACATATTTTTCCTTGGGCCTTTGGTGCTTTTCATTCATCTAAATTGTTTTGGTAATCTGACAGGAGCATATTCTGATTAAGACTAATTGCTGCCAGTAAGTTAATGTACATTTTACAGTATTCCTCGTGCAGTGTGAATTAGGATATTTGTTATGAATTGTGTTGGGTATAACATAATAGGATAGTTTTTTTATAGTGATATTGTTTGTGATGTTGTTGTATTGTTGGTCATTTTTAATACATGGCTTTGTTAATAACTTAATTCTGATTGGTCAATTACAACATTTTAAGGTCTGTTATTTCTGTATAGTAGACCATTGCTATTTATGAAAAACAGACTGTTGCTATGGACACAGTTCTGATCATAGACTCTGGACAAGCAAAAAAATCATTGTTAAATCATTTTGAAATTAATATTTGTAACAAGCAGGATAATGTACAGTGAACAGGTGGTTATTGTGAAATAAATCACGACAGGATGATGCAGGGCCCTGCAGGACATCACAGTGTTTCCCAAACTTTGAATCTGAGGAGCCAGTTTTTAAAAATGTCAAACCATCGAGACCCAATCCACAACACACTACATCAGTAAATCTTTGGAAGAGTTCATTTGTGCATAAATGAATGTCCCTCACCAGTTTTCCTGTCATTTCCAGATCATCTTACATCATCTTGACACGTGTTCTTGAAATAATAAACACTTTTAACACATTTAAACACTTTAAATCAGGACTAAATGCATTTAGGCTGAGTGATGATATTGGGCATTTTAGCCTCCTAGATAAACTAGTCAAAATAAGTGAATTTAGGCAGAATTAACAGGCTGTCTTTTTTTTTTCTGTCATCAGTAAAACAGAATGCACACTTTGAAATTCTTTTTAAAAGGTGTACTGCAATTAAATTCAATTAAATTAAACTTAAATTTGCAGAATTTCTTCCAGGATCTTTAATGTATTTGATGATCCAAATAAAATCTCCTGTGACTCCCTGTGGTTCACAACTCAGTTCCTGGGAATGACCTATTTGCTGATTTATGGTGTACTTTCAATCGGGAGGTAGCTTTCCCAAACTGTAACCATTATATTTCAACAACACATACATCTATTTTCTATTTTCCTTAAAATCATAGGGCTGCATGTTAAAAAAAAACACATGTTGTCCCACATTTTCATGTCACTACTAAAGCAGTGTAAGGTCCCATCATTTTGAAGTAAATATATTCAAATTTTGAAAATCGGGATGTAAATTTAAGAAACGCCACAACCAAATCACTGTTTTCTGAAATTTAGCAACCTTTCTGTGGTGTTCTGGCAGATCCTTTAACATTTATCTGTGTACAGGACTGTTCAGAACTGTAACTGACCGTGTGCTGATGAGCATCTTTGAGATCTGAGATCAGCACAACTGACTGATCACTGCTCGTCCCCTGATTTATTCATCAAATAAAGCATTTAATATGAAACGTGACAACAATGCAACTTTAAATTCTCAATAAATGACCAACAAACATGACATTATTTTCATTTTTTTATTTTATTTTTGATGTCCAGAAGTGATGCTATTTGTGTGGCTGATGGTGTTTAAATGTGTCTTGCAGGTCCAGCTCAGGAAGAGGTGTCCAGCCCCAAGCTCTCTAAGAAGACGAGGAAAAACTCCCCATGAAGAGTTCTGAAGACACCTGGGAAGAAACCTCGGGAAAAGCAATTCAAAAAGAGATTCCCTCCACAGACGGCTCAGTGTGTGTACGTGAGTATATGCAATTCTTTTTTCTTTTTTTTTGAGGGTGGGGAAACCAGAGGTCCCAGAGAAAATCCACGTCAGCATGTGGAGAACATGTCAACTCCATGCAGAAAGACCCTGATCCAAGTGGGACCTGGTTCCAGGACCTTTTTGCTGTGGGGGGACATTGCTAACCACCGCGCTGCACAAATGTAAAGTCAAGTCTTAACCCTCAAACAGCTGTTTTCAAAGTGCTGTTTGAGGGTTAAAACTGATTAATAGTCACAAGAACAAATGCCTTTGTTTGTGTAAATCCCTGTTCCTCAGCTGAATTCATTTATATTTCTATGGATACAACACCGGCACACATATTTGGCGCTCTTGGTGATGACCACATCCGGTCTCAGAAAATGAAAAAACAGACCTTGTTTCTGCCTCGTACTGATTTTATTATTTGTTATTACAAATAGAATGAAATGAAAATCAGAGCATTTTTAAAATTGCACATATCCCCTTTTCACCATGACAAGAAAAACACCTTGTATTTTAATTTTAATTTTTGTATTTTAAAACGAAATTCAAATAATCACTTGTTTTTTGTTTTTTATTACCCGTTTCAGAACTGAAAATCCAATTGCCAAAATATACATGGACTGAACACCCTGCTGTATAGGCAAGCGCACTGTGGCAAAGTGCTGCTCTTTATTTCCTCCATCCAGATAAGAGAATAATTCTGATCCAATTAATGTGAATTTCATACTAAAAAGGCTTAAATGTGCTCTTCACCCTGACAGGTGCATTTTGTTTCCAATACTTAAGTGATTACATTATGGAAGAGGTTCCTCTTCTGTTTAATGATGTAAAAACTCTTTCAAATGTTACCAAAAGTTTCAGTTATTAAATGCAAGAAATTATCTAATTTATCTGTCAATCCTTACACCAACTTAATCAAGTCAACAAGTTCAGTTAATTTAAAAAAAACAAAAAAAACACAGAGAAAAATCATTTCAAAGAAAGGTGAGTTATGTCCCTTTTATCCCTGCCCCTTTCATTTTATTTTAAGTAATGTTGTAATTATTAATTTTTCTTTATAACTGGGCCCCTGGCCATTTGTGACATCAATAAGATTTCCCACCTTCTCTCTACAGCCAAGTCCTCTCAGTGGAGCAGCTCAGTTTTTTTCTTTGTCCGCTTGGGGGCAGTGAAGCTGTAAACACAACACTGCAATGAATGAACTGCTTTCAGTAGTGCTTTAATCCAAAGCACTCTCAGATGTGTCTCTCTTTCAACCATATCATATACCATATGCAGCAGCATGGACACCATACACAGCACACCACCATACTTTGTTTGTTTTTTTTTAAACTAAGCAGGGATGTCTATATCAGAGGTAAGTTAACAATTAATGTCAACACTACCTGCTCTAATTTTTAATTTCATTTATTTAATAGTTCAGTAATTATTAATCCAACTGTCATACTGCAATGTAATTTTCTTTATAAGTTGTAGATGGTTATACCGGACAAAAGTTAATATAACAACATTTAAAGGGACAGTATTTTTAAAGCATGGTTGTATGGGTGTATCATGTATTAATTCTGACAGTTGGACATCTTAAGTCAAATAAATATTATATAAATTATGATTTAGTGTGTCTTGATGTAATGTTGATGTAACATTGAACTGTGGGATATTGAATATTTGTTAAATGTACAAGTATTAATACTCACATTATGACATGTTGATAAAACATACTGAGATGTTAATTATTAACTTTGTCCATATCATCACACATATCTTTTTTTAGCAGTTATTATTGTTAATAGGCACTATTTTATGCACTTTTGTCGCCTGTATTTCTCCCAGTCATGACTGGATTGGTGTTTTTAGGTTTACTGTCATTTGCAGTGTTGTAAAAAATAGCAATACTATGAAACTGATGGGGACTAATTTTGTCTTCGTAATAAAGTTAAAAGAGGTTTCCTTCGGAACTGTGGCAATTCAGAGAGGGTGACCAACAATAGAAGAGCCCTACTGAACACTTATGACCATTTCATTATTAGAGATTTGGCCATTATTACACCCTTATATCGTTTGTGTCGTTCTGAACAATAACAGTTTTTTGGGTGTACACTACATACCGTTGCTGTAATATGACTTCTAAAATGAAAATAAAGGTAAGGAACTACTAAACGCAGCTTTTATTTTGAAGGCAGACCCGAAGTGTGGCGCGTCTTCCGCCGGAGTGTAAACACGTCGCTTGCTTGCAGGTTTCATGTCTGTGCTCTGCTGATAGACTGAACTTTACTGAATGACATTGAAATAACATTTGTAAGGTAAGGCATGAATAAACTGCGGTATATGTGAGCGAGTTAAGAGCCAGCGAGTGTCTGTTTTTCTGTTGCGAATAAAACTGCGCAGTGTCGTGTTAAATGCTGACATTAAAATAATCCAGGGCCTGATTTCAGGTAAGTATTGCTAACTTTATAATAGCAGCCATTTTGACATGAAAAAGTAGTGTAAACACAGGTGTTGCCAGTGATAATTAAGGTTCCGTTCCTGTCAGGTCAAACAGAGTCAGGGTTCTGCTATTGTGCATGTTGGCTCACTGGAAAGGCTCTGCTACATTAAATGGAACGGGACCTTAGTCAGTATCATTGATAACAGTTTACCCTCCTGGTACCGCCCAGTTATCTAGTGGGAGTAAACAACAGTATGTCTGACTGTTTAAGTGTATGTGCTGTTGAGTTGTATGTCATGTATGTTATTAAATAAATATATATAATATGCTGTGATTTTATGCGAGCAGTTACAAGTTTCAGAACTGGAACAACTAGAAATCCTCAGGTTCTGCTGTATAAAGTATTGTTTTATAATTCAAGTATGGTTAGGCAAGGGAAAAATATCACATGCATGTGGGTCCCAGCACATTTAGGTATCTTTGGTCATGAGGGAGCAGACAAACTGACAAGAGAAACAGTCAAAAAAGGAATAGCTGAAATTGGTATTAAATTATCCAAATCGGATGGGGAAGGCATAATGTGGAGAAAGGTAACAATCAGTGGCTGCAGTACTGGGATCAGCTTTGAATAGTAAAAAAAACAACAACAACAATGCTCGGAAACAAATTATTTTGTCTGTATATGTGTGCTGATTTTTAGGTGAAAGATGGTGATTGGTGTCAGAGCCGCCAGGCAGTCCTTCAGATACTTCAGGAGTATCTCTAACTCTGCCATGGGCTCAGGTAAAACAAAAACATATCCATGTAAATACTGTATATTCAGTTGGTTGCAATCTACAATCTCACCACTAGATGGCGCTAAATCCTACACAATGGTCTTTTAACACTTATTCAGAATAACTAACTGATAGAAACTGGAACTCAACAGCATAGAAGATTATTACAGAGATTAAGATTATTTTTAGATGATGGTGTTTGTTTATTTGTACCAGTTCATGGCATTTCCTCACTTCCTCTTGTTTTTCCTCATGCTTTTCTCTGTTGCATAATGGCCATTTTCTACCATAATGTTTCAAAGAACCTACAAAAGGTTATGGAAGAGAAGTGTTGATCAAATATAGATCAAGATTATGTTACTGCTCTTTTTTCCTTCTTTATATTTTCTTCTTTCTCTCCTTTAATACTCTTTCATCTACAGATATTCCCCTCTGTTAACGGTTCCCCTTCTGCCCCTCTCTGCCTGCCACATTAAACTACACCAGTTTTCCATTAACCACATCCAAACCTTCTTTATTTGATCATTAACCGGAGTGAAACAGATAAGAGCAGGCCAGAGTCTTTGATGGGTAGCGTTTGACCAAATGATACCACCTCTGCAGTCAGGTGTCGATGTACCTGGACTGGTTTATACTGGCTGAACTGCTTGCGTGAACGGCTCTTCTCTGATCAAGCGGCAGGAAGAGAGAGTTGGCAGAGCTCAGTTTGTCTAGAAGAAAATAGTCGTAGTTGTTGTTGGAGTAGCTTTCACAAGCGTGTGTTCTGTCATGGAGCAGTCAAATCATTTAACTTCTCTGAGTCCTGCTGAGTTGAGGCTGTTGATCAGGCAGGAAGATCCCAGAATCAGAACCACGACTGGATTAGCTAACGGTAAGAACAGGTTTATCACCTGTAGGGCGGCATGTGACACTGGAACCATGCACTTGGAGTTATTTTTGGCTTACCCGTGTGACCTTAAATCATGTATAAAAAAAAATAAATTGAGAAATATCTAATTGAGATTTTAATACCAAGATTGTGATTTAAAATGTAGTTACTTTGTGATGAAGAATTTATGATTCTTTTCAAACACAGAGTCAGAATAAAGTCAACTTCTAAGTAAACTTGATTAGTTTTTATACCAGAAATATGCTATTTTATCTCATATTTTATTATTATTATCATTGTAAAGCTATTACATTCCTCTTTTTTAACAGGGCTGAATTATATCCACATATAATCATTCAGAAGTGATGTTATATGTATTGATAATAGCTGCATTGCTGTTCAGTAATGGTAAGATCACATCTCACAGTGTTTAGATGTTACGAGCTCTACATTGTAGCTGCTCGGACAGTCAGGACAATGTTCTCTGTTTTGTTTCTAACATGCATAAAATGTGTGTGTTTGTGTGTCTGTGTTTCAGGATTTCAGCAGGCTAATGTCGTCATCCTGCCCAATCATCTGGCCAATGACTTCGAAACATTCTGTCACAAAAATCCTGCACCCTTACCACTCCTTTATCGCAGCCAATCAGGAGAGACTTCCTGTCCGCCTATTGCTAAAAATGCTGATATAAGGTAGAACACACATGCACATACTTTACACACTGAGCACTTATCCTACAGATTGCCATTATTCTGTGACATTGTGTGGTGATATTTTTCTTCTTGCTCCACTTTGAACAGTGTTCAAGTGTTTCTGTGTCAGAGATCACCTACACTACATACTGTTACTGTTCAAGAAGCCTGAAGGTGAATCTAGTTCTGTTTATTCGACATAATAAATGATTCACCTCTGTATAAACAAATTTCATTAGCTCTGGTTTAAAGGTGTCTGTTAATGTTCGAGCTGAACTGTTACAATTTTACCAGAGTTTCTTGAGTAGCACCTTTACTCTAAACATATATGGGAAAGAAGAGAACTCAATCAAGTATAAGACACTGACATGTTACTTTCCATACACCACTCAGCTCTCCAACCGATCTTATTGGTGACTTAGAATCAAGTGTTCTCCAAAAGTTTTCAAATAAGAAAAGAACTCATTTTAGAATTTAAAAAAAGTCTCTGCACACATGAAAGTGTGACAGAAGGTGAAACTGAAAAGCAATGAACTCGTGTACGCCGTCTCCAACCTTAATTTATTCATCATCATACCATCATATACCTGATGAAGCCTGAACAGACCAAAATATCATAATAAAATGAAACAATTCAGCAGTAAGTGAGGGAGTGTGCAGGAGTTCTTCTCATTGTTTTTACACAGGAAGTTGCTACATACTTCTTCAAATAATATTCTCATCTCAGTTATTTAATGAAGATGGTTGAATAGAGAAATGTTCTTATTCCACTATCAGACAAGCCTCTTAAGGCTGAGCAGGTAAGTGCTGGACACAAAGTCAAGTCAAGTCAAGTCAAATTTTATTTATAAAGCGCCAATTCACAACAAAGTTGTCTCAAGACACTTTACATATAGAGTAGGTCTAGACCACACTCAATAATTAATTATATTTACATCCAACAATTGAAACAATTCCCCCATGAGCAAGCACTTTGGTAAAAACTTTCTTTTAACAGGCAGAAACCTCGGACAGATCCATGACTCATGGTAGGCCGTGATCTGACTGCAGATCTGCAGAGGGGGAGGTGGGAGGGGTGGAAGAGAGAGAGAAAAGAAGAGGGGCAGAGAGAACAGTAGTAACAGAACATCAATACTAAAACTATGTGTAGGGAATAGTAGTACATATAAATATGTAAGCTGTATGTAAGTAATAATACTAATACTAGATGTTACAATAATGATAACAATAATAATATTAATAATAATAGTAGCAACAACAATGTGATGAATGTTTGATTGATTTAGTGAGTTATAATAATCCACAGTAGAAGGTGCAGCAGTGATCAGCGATCCATGCGCGGCCACAGTCCATGTGAATCTGCAGGATGACAAAGCAGAAAGACTCCGGGGAAGGAATCAAGTCAGTAACAGGCATTAATGGAACATAAACATCTGGGGAGAGAGATGAAGAAAGAGAGGAGCTCAGTGTGTCTTGGAGTCCCCCAGCAGCCTAAACCTATAGCAGCATAACTAGGGGGTGGTCAGGGCAAACCTGAGCCAGCCCTAACTATAAGCTTTATCAAAAAGGAAGGTTTTGAGTCTACTCTTAAATGTTGAGATGGTGTCTGCCTCCCGAACAACAAAGAGGCAGGAGACTTGAAGGATCGAGTTACAAGAATATCTATTGCAAAACTGAATTGTGGGGAATCTGGGCTGAGCAGGAGGGTTCGCTGGGGCTGGAGCTGGGACTGAAGGCTGGGCTGAATGAGGATGGCAAGCAGGTCCAAAGAGTGGATGAGCATCTGTGGGGTCCAAGGCAGGAGGGCTGGATTGCAGGGCAGAAGGGGAGCAGATGGAACTGTAGGCAGAGGAAAAACGGGTTGGGTTGAGTTCAGACCTGGAATAGTTTTTCACACTTTACTGGATTCCTTAGGTCTAACTGAATAAACTGTAATACGGAAACACAGTAGTACAATAGAGAGAATGTTACATAAATAAATTCCAATTGTACATTCAAATGTTGCTCTTCTTACTGTACAGTGCTCTATACTATACTACTACTACTGTACTCTGCACATGACGTAATAGTGCATACATATAAGAATCTCTGTCACAGTAAACAATATTACAGCATTGAAACTTATCTGAACAAATAATAACCAAAGCAAATATGTAAAATATTTTAGCTGACACATGAAGCTGGACGATTTACACACCCTGTTAGGTCTTAATAATAAGCTTAACTGAAGCATGCAACAATTCTTCATAGAAACAACTAACAACAGCTTACACGTATTTGATAAAAAATTAACCTTGGGGGCTGAATTACCCTGAATGACACCAACACAGTTCTAGTGTTTTTGCGTACATCACACTAAATAACAAAAAGTTATTTTGTTTCATAACCTCCCACTTCACATCTCTGTGTTTCTCTTTAATCTTACTGACTGGACACTACAAACCTCAACATGACAAATAATGTGTAATGCTGTGTTTGTGTCCCTCTGTGTCTTCAGGACAGATGTCTCTCAGTACTGTGTGTATGAAGAGGGTCGGCTGGTGAAAACTGTTTCCAGTCTGCAGAGTTACAGCACTCAGACAAGGTATTTTAACAAAGACAGAGCACCACACTAGAGATGAGGCAGTTAGGTTGAGTTCAGACACTGGTAACTGAATGGCAAAATATTATATGTTCATAGGTTTCTGTCATATTTATAGCTGGGTAAGGGTGTTAGTATTAAAATGTAGAAAAGTTTGGGGGTAACATGTTGCCTATTGCCTAATTATTAATGTGAGTAATCAAGTTAGCTCACAGCAAACCTGTGTTATATTCTGGCACAGAAAACTGCAGCCTAAGAGGTTAATCTGGCCGAGCCACAAGGCCTGTAGTGAATGTAAAAAGAAATGATTATAGTTGAAATTAGATGAAGATGAACCTACCAGCCTCACTTCTCTCTTTTATTGTGTTCTCAGGACTGGTCCGTGGTCAGACATGGTGTGTTTCTATCTGGGCTGCAGTTTTGGCTTCGAGAGCAGACTGAAGAAGGCCGGTGTTCCTGTCAGGAATGTGGAGCAGGGCACAAATGTCAGCATGTACAGGGTACGATACAAAGCTCCTGTATGTGTAAGAAAGAGTTCTCACACTTCTGAATTGTGTCTGTTTACTGTCAAGCATTTGGGTTGAAGCATCATTAGCATTAGCACATGTATAAAACGGAGAAAACAGCAAATATTAGCTTTTGAGAAGCTGAACTCAGTGGTTTTTGGGATATTTTACCTGAAAAATAACTTTTGTTCAGTGGTGGAAGAAGTATTTAGATCTTTTCTTCTAATAGTATTTAATAATTTTGTTCTTCCAGTTTGAAAGTAAGTTTTAATATAGAGCCTAAGTGTGATCCTTTAGACAGCACACTGTTTATGTCTCTGTTATTGTACCTCTGCAATACTTGTGTTTTGTGTGTGTGTGTGTGTGTGTGTGTGTGTGTGTGTGTGTGTGTGTGTGTGTGTGTGTGTGTGTGTGTGTGTTTTACTGTCCAGACTGCAGTTCCCTGTATCCCTGCAGGTGTGTTCAGCTGCCCTCTAGTGGTCACTATGCGTCCTGTTCCAGCTGCAAAGTTGGATGCGGCAGTGGAGGTTACTCACCTTAACCCTCTAGCACATGGAGCTCCTGTACACATAGGAGACCCAGGTACACACACACACACACACACACACCCACACACACACACTTCACACAGGATAGTAGTTCACCAGTACTAACTTGTCACTGTGTGTGTGTGTGTGTGTGTGTGTGTGTGTGTAGCTCTCCTGGGCATACAGGACCTGTCCAGACCAGACTATGGGGATCAAGTCACACTGCAGCCTGGTGATGTCCCCATGTTCTGGGCCTGTGGAGTGACTTCAATAGAGGCTATACTCAGCTGCAGTGAGCAATATGATTGGCTAATTCTGTCCTCACTGCGTAGTGCAAAAGAAGTCACCCTGCATTGAGTCCTCATCTTGTGTCTCTTTCCAGAACCTTCTTTGGCATTCAGTCACTCACCAGGCTGCATGTTCCTGACTGACATCCCAGACTCCTCCACTTCTTCCCCCACACCTTCACCCTCTGGCTGTGTCGACCCTGCTGCCGCAGATTCCAGTCCTGAACTGATCCCCCTCTGCTTTCTGGTATCCCACAATCCCTTGTTGTACAGTCTGGCATCTCAGAGGGCCATGGCAAAGATCCGACAGCTGGAGACGATCATTGGAGATGATCCAGGTAAATGAAACAAATGATGCTTTTGCTTTATTTGATGCAAATGTTATTACAGCAGCAAAATGCTGGGCTGCAGTTTACATTTTTCTTTGCAGTCAGGCTGGTGGTGTGGCTCTAGAGATGGCAGTGTTGCTCACTCCACCACTTTAGTCCAGACTGAAATATCTCAACATCTTTTGAATGGCTTATCATTGCATTTAGTAAAAAATGTTCATAGTCCACACAGGATGAAAGCTAGTGACTGTGGTGCAGTGGTGGAGGAAGTATCACTGCACTATAAAAATACTGTTACTAGTCCTGCATTGAAAATATTAGTTAATTAGAAGTATGTAAGTATAATCAGGAAAATGCACTTATAGTAAAAGTCATGCAGAAAAATGTCCCCTGTGACTGTTATAGTATTATATATGATCTCATTAGATGATTATGATTAATGTGTTAATGTCTAAACAGGATTTAACTGTTGTAGTTGGCTGAGGTGGAGCTCATTTTCAGTTATTTTGTATACAATTTCAACTATTGATTGTTTTCATTATAGATTAATAAGATGACTATTTTCTTCATTAATTGATTGATTGTTCAGGTTATAAAAATTCAGAAAATAGTGAGAAATGCTGTCACAATTATCCAGAGCCCAAAGTGAAACTTTCAAGGTTTTTTTTTAGTCCAAAATTACAAAAAAAAGTTATTATTGAGAATTAATTAAAATGAGTAAAAGGAAAAGCAGCAAACATTCACATTTGTGAAGCTGGAGCCATGAAATGTTTTTGCATGAAAAATGATTGAAATGTTTATCGAATTAGTTGACAGTGATCTTAGTCTTTTTCTATCATCATCAATCAACTAATCGATTAATTGACTAATCAATCCAGCTGTACTTGTATAAACTATTGGTTAGTTTAATTTATAACAAAGCATATTTTATAAGCTATTATTTTGCATTATGTGCAAAAAAACTTATTGTATAAAGTTACTAGCAACTAATAAAACTTGTCGTAAATAAATGTAGTAAAGTAAAAAAGTATCAAATCCTGATTTAAAGTGGACTGGGGTAAAATGTGGCATGAAAAAGAAAAGACTTAAGTACAGATACTTCAAATTTGAACTTAAGTACAGTATTCAAGTAAATGTATTTAATTATACTGCACCACTTCTTTGGTGACCCCTGACTTCTCATCTAGTGTCTCTATCAGGTTGACATTTGTGATTTGAAGTGAAATATCTTGCCAACTCTTGGACAGATTACCATGGCATTGGGTTCAGACATTCATGTTTCCCTCAGGCTGAATTGTAGAAACTCAGAGTTTTTATCTTGTGCCATCATCAGGTCAAACTTTTAAAACTTTGTTTCTAACCTGAAAAACTGATGATGACATTTACATCAGCTTCAGCTGTGCAAATGTTAGCATGGTAAACATCACCATGATAGCACTGTCATTGTGAGTGTGTTAGCATGCTGACTGTTAGCTCAAACCTTACATGCTATGTCAAGCAGAGTAGCAGAAAAACTCAAGAGAAAAAAAGTCAGGCAGATCTGGTGCAGTTAAAATTATTTAATAATCTCAAATTCAAAAAACAAAATGCTTACAAAGGTTTAGGCAGGTAACAACCAGAGGAACAGTCCAAAGTTAAACAAATCCAAAGGGGCAGGCTGGAAATCCAAAAACAAAACAGAAGACGGGAACACAGGATGCTATACGCCTGGACAAAGACAAACCAGATGTGACAGTAACTAATTAGTAGTTACAAATACTCAAATTACTGTAATCGAGTGGCTTTTCGGGTACTTGTACTTTTGAGTAGATTTTCAAGTCTGTACTATTACTTGTACTTAAGTATACATTACACTATGTAAACTGCTTAGTTACTTTTACAATTTCACAATTGAGTACTGAGTACAATCTGCATTTTTGTAGCCAATAAGGTTATCTGATCACAAACAGGCCAAAGAAAACAACGACATACAGATGAAAAACACCACAAATGTGCTGCTCTGACCGCTGAGCAGAACTGATCCGGAGTTAGGAGTAATTTAGACTCAAGATTTGGAGAAACAGAAACATCTTTGATTGAATGGCTGCTATTGATAATGCATTTAACATCAGTGGTTAAAAAGTAACTCAGACTCCGAATAGTTTATGAGAAGAATACATTGCATTTTAACATAGGTACTGTATTTTTTTTTAAAGTAAGTTTCACTGAGGTAAAGGCCTCAAGTAAAATGACTAAACTTAAATTTAACTTAGTTTGTCTGTAAGAGTAACCAAATCTGCACAGTCTCTCTGTGGGTGTGTCCAGGCTTTCAGCAGCAGGCTTCTCGTGCTGCAAAGCAACAGATGTCAGTGGGTTGATCAGTTAGACTAAATGTAATTTTATTGTGTGCAAGCTGTCTGATAGAGACAAAACACAGGGTGTGAAAGAAATCTCACTGAGTGCATTAGCAAAGGATAAGAAAAAGAGACGAGTGTGAAAGAGAAGACTGGTATGAAGTGACTAATGGATTATCTGGCCACATTCCTAAAATATACCAGTAGCTAAATAGCAAAGTAGCATAATGTTCAATGATAATTTCATTTGGATTGATTGAACTCTGGCCCTCTTGTAGAGCTGCTGTTTGCCAAACGGCCTCTTCTGTTGCCTCTGCTTTTAGCATTTACATACAAAATGCATTTATCACAAACATCCGTGTATATTGGGGTGTAACAATAAATCAAATATCACAATTTTTAAATTTCTTTTAATACATTTTTATTTTATTTTATAAAACGGCTGTTACTGACTGCTGCACTGTTTGTATACAAAAATTAGACAAGTTATGCCTTTTTTTTCAAATGTGTAGGTCATGGCTGGCTACTTTTATTTTATTTTATTTTATTAAAGAAGAAAAGCAGAAGAACTTTTAAGTTAAAAGGAAAAGGGGAATTTATATGAACAAAATGCTGTACACATCACATTTAATATTTTCAAATTTGTTGAAGTTGTCATTTTTCTTTGCTTTTTAATACCATGATATATATTGTACCATGGACTTTTTAACATTGTATTATCATACCATGAGGTTTTGGTATAATTACATTCTTAGTGTATAATATGTGCTAACAAGTAAATTAAGCAGGGTTTGGGTTGCTACAAAGAAAAATCTTTATTTTAATCATGTTTTCAAGCCAAGGAATATGCTTGAATTTAAATATACCCCCTGAAAATGCTTGATTTTCAACATAATCTGGTGTTTCATCCACACGATCACTCATGTAAACCAACAATCTTTTAATATTTGAAATGAAACGATCCTGCCATCATATTTATCTTTCATAGCTAGATAGGCCTTCTATTGATCCTTTACTCTGGGAATAAGCGGCATTAAATAATCATGATTAAAACATGCAATTTAGTGTCAACAGATGGTAAAATAAACAGTCTATAATAAAGAATTTATATATATATATATACATATATATATATATATATATATATATATATATATATATATATATATATATATGTAAAAACTTTGAGAGGTTTTGGTTTTGGTACCCTGAAAGTGCTTGAATAGAGCTGTTTGAGTTTGATGGTGTCCACCTATAGAGAAGTTTTCTCACCCTGGAAGAGCCACTGTTTGAAAGCCTCTGTGTGCTGTGCTTTGTGTTGATGTGAGCAGCAGGTTGGCTGGAGGAGGATGTGAGTTTGTCCCTTTCTCTCACCAGGTGAACGAGGCATCAGAGCTTTATTTGTTCAGGATGAACTTCTGCGCTCCTGTCTGGCGCTCTCCCACGCATCCTCTGTTGCCATAACAACCGGCTTCCCCACACACTACCAGCACAGGTACCTACATACATACATTAACATCGGACACACAGGTATACTTACACACCATCGTGCAGTGGTTCTCATCATAGAACTACTCTCCCACTTGTCTGCAGCTCAGCTTTCACTGCCGTAACACTTTGTTACATAGTTAATTATTCAGTGTGGGTCTTGTTTGGTGCCAGGGTTCTGTTATGTATTAAACCCACAGAGCATAACTTCTCTTAGCTGAAGTCAAAAGTGAGAACAAGGACAGATCAGGTGCAGCAGCTAGGGGGAACCATGCAGAACTGGATTAAACAAGCAAATTGCCTTTTTTTTTTTTTTGTCTAACCAACAGTCCAAAACCCAAACATTCTTCGTTTGCAGTCATAAATGACAAAGAAAAATAGCAAATCCTCACGTTCAGGGAGCTAAAACCAGCAAATGTTGGACATTTCTGCTTGAAAATGGCTGAAATTATAAATCCATCGCATGGCAACTAATTTTATTTCAAGCAACACATCAATTCACTTATCAACTAATCGCTGCAGCACTATTATTTATGTTTCGCCTTTAGCCCTCCTGACGAGACAGATGGCCCACCTGGAGCCATTGCCATGGCAACCATGCTGCTGTCGCTTGGGAAACAAGTGACAATGGTGACCGACAGGAGAGCTCTGGACATGAACCGGGCCATCATCGATGAAGCCGTGAAGACAGGTGAGGAAGAATTCAAACCTGTGAGATCTGCAACACCACCATTACCATTCATTATCCTGCATCAAATTAAATCAATAAGCTTCTGCTTTGTTTAATAACTCTGTAATTGTACTCTCAGGTGTTCTGAAAACTACAGTCCCATTGGTCACCTTTGAAGACAGCGGCCCAGACTCTGCACTACACTTCTTGTGTCACAATGGAGACCCCAGCAAGCCCAGGTTAGCTGACCCGTCATATGTGTTTGCAGTAAGGATGAGGACTAAATAAAGGAGCTTTTAGCCATATAATGAAAAACTATTTTACATCATCACTGGTTTTCTTGATTAGTCTGTTTTGGTTTTACTCTGTGTCCATGGTATAGATATTTGTTAGTGATTACACTTCTTGCCATCTAATGCAGTTTTTTAGCATTATTTCAAATGCTAATAATTACTGTTTCAGTCCCGATAGGTCTACATCAACAACTCAAATCAGTGATAAGAAAAATAAATGCAATAACAACTTTTTGAAAATGCTCCATCCTCATGATAGTTTTGATTTTCTACCTTTAAAGTTGGTGTTTTGGCTATTTGTGGCATGTGCAGTGTTAAAATCCAGGTCAGTGAACATGTGCTGCTTTTTCAGAGACCGTTGAGTCGTCTGCTGTGAGTTTCAAAAGTATGTTTGATTGTGCTTGTAATGCCAGGTATGACCACCTGGTGGCGATCGAGCGCACTGGACGTGCTGCAGATGGAAATTACTACAACATGAGAGGAGTGAACATCAAACATCTGGTGGATCCCATTGATGACTTGTTTATTGCTGCTAAGGATATACCAGGAATTACCACTACAGGTAGGTGATTTAAGCACATTTTGTTGTCTTCCTATTTCTATTCCTACTTTTATATGACTTTTTTTTTATTACTGTATTATAGAAATGATCATTTGTAAACAATAATGGATCAGCCATGTTAATAATTTATATAACCTGCCAAGCAAAAAACAGACTGCATGATCTTCTTCGGTGAAAGACGCACTAGTACAGATGTTCTCTGTGTCTCTGTAGGAGTTGGTGATGGTGGGAATGAGTTGGGGATGGGTAAAGTGAAGGAAAAGGTGAAGGTCCTGATGCCTAAGGGGAGTCTCATAGCCTGTGATGTCCCTGCTGACTACGCCATCACTGCTGGTATGGACAAAGTAAACACTCAAGATAATTCTGTCAGTGTTGCTATGAGTGCATACACACCGCACAGAAATGCTTTTTAACACACATGTAATGAGTGTAACATCACTGTTTACTACACTGCTACACTTGCCTTACCTGCCTCTCTGTTGAGTAGATTGATTCTTGGTTACTATTGATTGTGGAAATGGAGTGTCAGAAGTTGATGAATCAGTCTGATATCAGCGGTACAGCTGTAGCCTAACACCCACACATCTACACACAGAATGAATATATGGGTTATTAAACACACACACACTAAACCTCAGCTTCTCTGTGTGTATTCCTGGCAGAGACCAGAAGTGGTCAGAAAGCTCCACAGTGGAGTAACTGTGTCATCTACACATGCTGATCTTTTAAATGTTCACTGTTTTATCTGTGCAGACGAGGAAGTGAAACCAAAAAGTGGAAATTATCAAGAAATTACATTCCCAGATATTCAGTACACACACAAGGGGAACCAGTACATTCTTAGAAATAAAGGTGCTTACTAGAACCATGAAAAGTTCTTGGCATGTCCCAGTAGGAGAACCCTATAGGTAGAACCATTTCTAAAGGTTCCACTTGGAACCTGTTCAGAGTCCTATTATGTAATGAACATAAAGGGTTATACATAGAACCCTCTGTGAAAGAATTACTCATTAAGAGCCTTTGAGAAAGCAGTAAATGCTCAGATATATAGTACAACTTTTCTTTTGTCAGGATTTGCCCGTGTCTTTGGTTTATGTCCAAGAGTGTTTTTTCTAGAGACAACTCATTAATCTTTAAATCAACTAATCTTTGATCTTATCTGCCTTCTCCCACTCTCACCCCCGTCTCTCCCTCCTGCAGGGGTGTCTAACTGGGGAGGATACGCTGTGGCCTGTGGGCTCTACCTGCTCCACACCTGCTCTTCGCATCAGAGATACCTCAAGAAAGGACTGGGACTGGAACGCACAACCCCCCGAGAACTGCTTCAGGACTGGACTGCTAACCTGCCATCTGTGGACAAGGTGACAGCATGAATGCTACAGTGTCAGTTCTCTGTCAGTCCGCTCTCAGTTTGAGACTGGATTGTTAAAATGAAAAGTTTCACTAAATCATCAGCAGTGCACACGGACGTGCCTGGTCCACACAGGTTTGCAAGACACCTCAAATGAATAGAAAACAGATTCAGAATACAGTGCATACATTTTCAAGTGATACAGCAAAAGCAGTACAAAACAACTAAAAGAAATCGGTTTCACTGCTTTGGATGAGCAGGCTGTGTTTAATGTGAAATGTCTCCCAAAGTGACAAACCCACAGAAAATGATCACTTGATTGTGCAGTTTCTCTCAGCTCTGCAGAGTGTTTTTACCTTTTTATGCCTCTGCCCCAGGAACAGCCGTGGCTGCAGGCATTCTGTTTTCAGGTTGTCTCGTCCTCTGTCTGTTTGTCCCATTCTTGCGAACACCTTGACGGAATTTCTTCAAATTGCTGTTTATGTCTGTCTGTGGGTTTTGCAAATATTTAACCGTTGAAAAGTATTAAAAAGAAGTACTAACTTTGACTGAGCAGCATTCAATTTGTTTAAAAACACAGTTGTTTTTTTTAAATTTCCTTAAAAGTAACAGGTTTGGACATACAAGGTTTCTACCCAACAGCAACAAAATGTTCTCTTGGACTCAATGATGAAGTGATTAGATTTGTCAAGGTGACTGTAACCTCACAAAATGTTTTTTGGTAAATAGAAATGTAATAAAATGTCACACTAATATCTACTAGGACAAAATGAGCAGGTGATCACATTTTATATCCAAAAGGTCAACTTCACTGTGACATCATAACGTTCAGCTTTCTATCACAATGTTTCACTCCAAGAATTGAGATCATGATTCTCTTACATGATTCTTTATTGCACTCTTAGATGCTCAAGTAAAAAAAATAACACATCTGAGTTGTTTGCTGTCTAGACAGGACTTTAAACAGACAACATAAACATATATTAAAGTGCTGGACTTAAACCTAAAAGTATCTTGTAACAAAACAAAATATTTAAGTCTCTTTCCCTCTCTTACTTTGGATCACTTAATGATCAACTTAAATGCTGCTGAACATTAAAAATCAGAATGACAATGCACTGTGTAACATTTGTGTTATTGAGGTTTGGCCGCTGGGAATTTGTGATATGGTTCGTCTTTCCAGGAAGAGCGAGTGAATCATCACCGTTTAGAAATTACACACATTCTTTCTGTCTCTGTCTCCTGCAGGAAGAGTCCATTCTTTCCACTCTGATGAATTACGGGATAAGAAGCGGGAAAACTGGTAACCTGGCCATGGAGGTGGATGGTTTGACCTTTCACCCCACACACTCTGACATCATCACCAGGCTGCTGGAGGTCACGCTGGGCTCCACCACTCCAAACCCTTAATGATGAGCTCATCGTCCTGTGTGTCTGTTCTCAGCAGCATTTTCACAAGAGGCACAGTTCAAGTGAAGTTAAGTGAATGATCAGTCTGTGACAGGATTAACGTGGACTGAAGACAAATAGCTGTGAACGCTCATTACACTTAGAGAGCTGAGAATGTAGCTGCACACAGAGGAACACACTAAAGCATGCGCGCGCACACACACATACACACACAAGTATCAATGTGCCAATGAGTGAAGTACTGTTTCCTCTCTTCAGATCAGGGACAGGAGGTGAGAGAGAAAAGACAGAGAATGAAAGGACAGCTCTGTGTGTGTGTGAGATGCTGCCTTGGTTACCTTTCAGTTCTCTTCCTTGGCTAGCGGTGACAAATCAAAGTTAAACCAGGTCTCTTTCCTCTCACGCTCTCTCTGTCTGTCTCACTAATGAACAGTTCAGAGCTCTCATACTATTTTGATGCCTTAAACAACAGAAATGTTTTAAAATACACTTCATGATGGCAGATAAGAGTCAATGTTTTGTTGCTGACAATAACTAGCAGGTGATGTATGAACAAATCTTATGCTAATTGGTCTTTAGCACAGAGACAAAGCACCGGATGCTTTGTACCTTACAGTAAATGGGCTCAGTGACATCTTTGCACAAGTATCTTAAACACACAGCACACAGGTGTAGATCCTCACTTCTAATCTTCAGTGAGTTAATATAGCACAGTGCAGCGATGTTTCTAGTGAATTCTTTTGTTTGGCACGACGGTCACTTTGAACACAGGTATGAATGCAGTTTAACTCTTGCTCCTCAGAGCTCACCTCCTCACTGCATTCGCCGGAGCAAAACACTATCTCAGACATCAACACTTACGCATCTAGACACACTAGACTTCACAAGAGTGAGCTCAAAGTTCAGATCACAGAGATTAAAATGAAATAGTTCACATTCATAGTTCACAATTGAACAAATTTGATATTGGCTCGTCCATTATCAACAAGGTGGTCTGGTCACAAACCTTCTCATATTACAACTAAACAGTACACTACAATGTGCCTCTGAAAACATTTGAAGCAAGAAAGTTGTAAGTTGAGGTTGAGTTGTGATTTTGTAAATTCATGCACTGCGTGACTGGATCTCCAGCCCCAACAAAGGTTTATCTAAAATGAAACAGTGGTGTGTTGCACACCCTGTTGTGTACCCAAGCACACTCCACTGCACATGTGTACAAGTAGCCGCTGATTGGGTAAAACCACTGACACACCCACCAAATGAGAGAAAACATACTTCAAGGTTAGTTGCACATGGTTTTCAGGTTGAACGTCCACCTGCTCTCCATAGAAACTGAATAGGATCTGACAACTTGACATTCGTCATAGATCCAGTGTGTCTGCATCATAACCCTTCCTTACACCTTTTATAACCTACTGGTATTAACATGTGACCAATGGGGAAACTCCAACACTCAATCAACCAATGGTGTAGCATCATCACTCACTCACTAAATCAGGATCAGACTCCTGCATCGAAGAGCAAAATAGAAAGCTACATTTATACACCAGAAAACAATTTATCAGTATAGGAGGTGAAATGCAACATGGACTCTCTCTACTCTTAAATACATGCAGGACTAGAAACAGATGAAAGGTGTTAGCAGTCATGACAGCTGATTTCCTGCATATGGCTGCTTTTCAAAGAGTTTCTCCTCAATAAACACATCTTAATAATACTGAGGCATATTTTAGATAACTAATGATATGTAAGTCCTGTGGGATGCAGAGATAGATGAACACAACACATTCCACAGACTAAAGTTGAATCCTGACTTAAAATTCAAGTTATCGTGTGGCCTTGATCTTCAGATGTATAAATCTGACAATGGAGTATGCGCGCAAAAGCTAAAGAGAGAAATGCTGTGGATGGCTCCGGAAACACACTTCTTTTTTGATGTGTTCTTGTAGCAGTTCATCACTTTATATTTTGTGTTTTAAGCACTACTTTTTACTTGTGATGCAGCAAATAGATGTCTTTTTATTTTAGTAATATGATTGTCGGAAGGCTACAACTACTCATCCATGATGCCTTAAAGTGTTATGTATTAACAGCCAAGCACAAATAAATGAATGATTTGAAACCAGAAATACTGAGCACTTGTTTGGAAATGTGTCCACTCTTAGAAGAAAAGTTTTCACCTCCAAAAGAAGCAACTGAAACATCTGTCACACATTACAATTGATAATACCATAAAAAAATAAGGTACCATCTTTCTCAACAAGACAATGATCTACAGTCCCTTTGTCTACTATCACCATACCATGTATAAAGTTAATATTAAAACCATGTTTCAATGGTTGCACAAAAATGTGGGACCTAATATTGAGCCTTGGGGCACTCCTCTTAGTTTATTATTTATTTATACCACCACTAAAAATCATAACTTGCATAATTAGTTTTTTTTCATTTTCCTTATAGCTTTACAGTGAAGTTACATGAGTAGTTGCAAACAGCACTAATTCCAGAATTAAAATAAGAATTACACTGATAATCGTCTATAGAATGTGCATTGTGCTTCATGAATGAAGGATAATCCTGTTTGACAAAAAATTGATCTGACCTGTCCTTCAATTAATTTCCTCATGTGAGTATCAACAGGAGGTTTGGTCTGCAATAAACGCTGCAGCTGCCCTGCTTAGTAGAAGAACAGATACTTGTTTAAAAAGACTAGTAAAAGTACTGATTCAACTTTTTTGCTCAAGTAAAAGAGACAAAGTAGAGGCTATTCTCTAAAAGCAAAAAGTCGCCCTCTGAAGGACATTTGTAGTGGCTGCTTCTGTGCAAAGTTAACTGATCCTCTTTTTTGTCTTGTTACGTCTTTTTCACATTGTTCCATTGTTACCGTGCCATTAAATATTTTATATTTCTTTTTCATGTCTTTTTTTTTTATTTGTACATAGTTACTTCCCGCCTCTATTTGCAGGGAATAACGATGATTTACATGAGTAGGAAAAAAAGATGTTATGACTGAGACTTGTACTGGTGATAACACAGGCATATAATCATATTTTGGGTTAACATAAAAATGTGCAGTGCGTGCTGGGTAATATTCTCATTTTATTTCCACCCTGCCTGAAATGGGGAATGGATTTCATGATTGTCGCTGATGGTCGGATGGATTCAGGCGTAGGGCAAATGGTAATAGGGTACTAGAGAAACACAGCGTTGGTGGAAGTGTACAAACAGAAAGGCAAGTGATGAATGACATGTCGCTACTGAAATGTGTTATTAAAGAAAACAGCAAAACAATGGAAATGAAGACATAAAGGCAAGTAGCTTACTGTTAGGATATCTACTGTGGTTTCTGCTCATGCTGAATACATTGGTGTCATTGTTTACCAGCCTCAGAGGACTGATAGAGATCTGAACATTATGATGTCAATTTGAAGTTGACCTTTGGGTTATAAAATGTCATCACCAAATCATTTTATTCTATCAAAAATGATCAGACTGGAGCCAACAAACACAAGGTCTTTTACTTTAAAAAAAAAGGAGTTTGATGCACAGATAATTGATCCAAAAAAATACAAACAAAGGTATCCAAAAGACAGAAGGCTTAAACAGGGTCTAGTATGCAAGGAGAGGAGTGAGGAGGGAAGCAGAGGAGCCTAGACCGGCAGGGAAGGGGAAGGGTGCTCTCACTTCTCTCTCTATCCCTCCTCCTGACTGTTCTCCCCCACACTCTCTTCCTCCTCTACTCATTTTTTTATTGTGTCTGGGGGCATATGGCCGGGGGGGACTTTAAGTGACTTGCGCCGGCCTGTGCCTTGCCTTCGATCCCTATTTAAACTACGGACGTCGTCGGGCTCCGTGGGGAGATTGTCAAGATTCCTAACTGTAAAACAACAAACAATATCTTTGTGTTGTGAGTCAAACAAGACATTTGAGGACGTCATCTTTGGTTTTGGAAAACACTGATTGACATTTTCTTACGTTTTCTGACGTTTTTAAACAACTAACTATTAATCAATTTATCAAGAAAATGATCCACTAGGAGCAGCCCTACTGTTGTTGAATTAACTACAGTGATTCCAGTTCCCTTTGTGATGTAATACTGGTCTGCTGTAGCCTTTACCGAAACCCCTTACAAAATATGGTTTTCTCTCAGTAGTTCCTCCCTAACCCTTCTGTATTTCACAAATGTAATGAAGGACAAAGGGAGAAGTAGCATCTTTACACAGTTTGGATGTTTCATCTCTGCTGCCTACTGTTCATCCTTTTTCTTTAGCTACTTGCAAGGTGCTGTGGAGAGCCCCTGATGCCAAACTGTTTCATTTATTATGATATAATCCAATATACTTAAGTACATTTAGTTATTTCATATCTGTTATTGGTACCTTGTTATGTTTCTATCTTGAATGGAGTAAGGATTTACTCTACAGAAAATATGAATGTTTTATGATGCAAAGCCAAAGAACGGCGGAAGTTTCAATGCACTTCTTCTCTCTGCTTCTGTTTTGTCCCGCTGTTCTCATCTCCTTTTCAACTGTGACCTCTGACCCCAGCACGACCCCAGTTTAATGTGACTTCCTGCGGGACAACAGCAGCAGCCAGCAGCAGCTCATACTGCCAAGATTAATACACACACACACACATTCACATGCATATTCTGCCTCCTCAAATACACACACACACACACACACACACACACACATCTGAAGTCCTTTTCTGTTTGTGTACACTCAAAGTGTGCAAATAGTCCACACACACACATCAGAACCAGAGGAAGGATTCTGTTACACAAACAAATACAACACTTCTGCTTTCACACACTCATTTTCAGCTCCTGGTTCACCTGACCACGGTATTTATTAATCTCCCTGAAAACAATAAACGCTAATAACTCACATCCAGCCAAGCATAACATCACTTCACTTCAACCAGCGCTGAAGTGACAGAATACTGCAGCTGTTGAAAACAACTTGGAGTGACCAAACATCCTGAAAAATTCATGACAGTCCCGTATTATGAGCAGCTGTCCCGAATCCTGTCCTTTTGGCACTGAAAATGAACCATTATGGTAATAGATAATAACCAGCGCAGGAATTTGTCAAGATATTCTGGTCAAATCAGTTATGTAGGCTGTAATTCCTGCTTTTAGTTAATAAAACATGTCATGTTCATTTTTGTAAACAGCATTATCGATGTGTTTTGTGTGTGTTTTGTGTGTGTGTGTGTGTGTGTGTGTGTGTGTGTGTGTGTGTGTGTGTCTTGTCTATTGCACTGATTAGCTTATCATGACATTGTCATTTGGCCAGTTTAAACCAGATGATGGAGAGCACAGCTGCCACTGCAGGAGGAATACATGATGAAAAAAAAAAATCTAAAAAATGTGTTTGTGAGCTGTTTGTGAAAGACAGTTCACCCCAAAATAAAAATGACATAGTTTTTCCCTGGCCTGTAGTGCGATCTTAACATCTAGATTTTTTTGGTGCGAGTTGCAGACTTTTGGAGATATTTTCTATACATTGAAGCGGTGCTGATACTACCGCTCCCTGCGACTGGCCCCAGGATCCCACATGATGAAAACCAAGTTCATGTATTAATATGCGTAGGTATATTTTGTGCCCAGAACAAACAGTGGCTCTGCATATGACTTTTTATGTTTTCTGTGAGTTTTGTGTACACCTTAGGTCATCCTCTACGCTTGGAAGGGGAGAGTGAGACGAAGATGCCCATAAATCCTACACACTGGTCCTTTAAATGTACAGGATTTGTGGTCTTACCTCTAATACAGCTAAGTTTGACAGCATTTAGGTGAAAGGTGTACTAACATGATGGTGAAGTGCACATGGCTATATGACGGTGGCATCAGATGAAAGTCTTGGGATATCTCGCCCAAATAGATTTATTCTCTAGGGAACATCGATATCTATCAAGTAGCCTGATGTTAAAGAAGTATCTGACTGAAATCCTCAGAGCCATAAACACGGCGAAATAAGGACGCGTAGCCAAACTAGAAGCTGTCAACTCAAGGTCACACCACAGCGACCATCTAGATAATCAGGCCTGAATCGATGCACTCGTCACAAGTTCAAGAAAAGAGTTCCCTTTGATGAGACTGCCAGCGTCAGAAAGGGAAGGCTGAGGTCAGACTGAAACCACACAGACGCACACAGTCACGTACGCACACACGAGATGAGAAGCTGTCCTTCTGAGTTTCAGAAGTTTTATAAAAATATTCTTTATCACATTCGTCACTGTAAAGATACGTCATTTCCACATTTATCATTATGACAAGATACTTTAACCATAATATTATGTCTGTAACAATTAAATATTCCACCATAAAGTCTCAGTTAACATTTTTTGAAAATATGACGAAAAGGTTTTGACAATTTCATACTTTTGGAACATTTAAAGTAATGCTAAAACAACAAATTCAGTTCTGACCTTGATGTAATTTTTGACAGTACATCACAAATCCATAATAACACAACTTATGAGCATAATGTTATTGTCCGATAATACAGTGGATGTACTGACAGATTCTTAACAAAGTAAAACTATGAACATATCAATATAGTTCCATTCATGCATGCAAATAGCAATTTATGTAAACATTAGACATCATTTCCCTTTATATTAATTCTCTGATAGCAAAGAAGCAGACCTAGACAGATTCATGCCAGTTACCCTACGACATTTGCTTAAAAAATAGCATCATATCCTAAAATGACAAGTATTTTTCAAAAAATAGGGTACTGAACATTAAATAGTGACATTAAATCAAATGTAAGTAATAGAAACCTCCTCATCAATGTTCACAACAAGGTTAAAGTTGTGAAATGAGCAAAAAAAGGGAAGGACAGTCAGGTCAAATGATGAGGAAATCACTTTTAAAGCAAGACTGTGTGACTTTTGAGAAAATAATTTTCCTCTTACAAATTACATAAGTTACACTGCGTCTTAGCTTTTACAATTATCCCTTATTTGTAGATTACTGACAACATTCGCTGTGAGCAAAAGTTACACAATCTTGCTTTATAGTTAATGATTTCTAAATTTTTGCTAACGTACTATGCTAAAGTCTCAAGTCCACGGTGAGGCCTACATGCTGAACAAAACACTGCAAAAAGTTGATAAACTGCTGTCATATTGTAAATTTAATGGCATGAACAATGACTTTATTATATTCAACACCTACCCAGAAGCCCATAGGTAGGCTGTTAGCATTCAGCCTTTTAATTTTACACATTGTGTTCATGCACTGATCAAAACAAAGAGCTACCATGCACTCAGGACAAACTCCTTTTATAGTTGTGATGTGGTATCAGCACCACTTCAAGTAAAGGTTTTATTCATTTTGTTCTGATACTAAAGACTCTGTTTTGGAGCTTATGTCAAAATGGCGCCAGACTATATATGTATGAATCTGCCATGGCTTTGGCAGATTCATTTTGTTCTGAGGCTGAAGTTCAGTGACATCTCTGGTACCACTTTCTAATAAGCCACCCTTTATAAAACTTTACAAAAGTTTACTAAAACTCACTTGTTCGTGCCTGTAGTGTAATTGCTTTAAATACTAATGGTTTAAATTACTGCGAGGGTCTTGGAGGTAGGCACACTATAGTTTCTTTATAGCTAGCTCCATTATGACTTCAGGCTGTGCTACTATTGACAACCCAAACATTCCTGTTAATAATGGCTTATAACTAATCTATAAAGCGTGAGTAAGTGATACATTAACAAGTAAAGCTATAGTATGTAACATTTCCATTTCGTTGAGTCGTGTACTCAACGTGTATCCAAAATATTTCAAACAATTGTCAAAGATCTGAGAAATGTATAATTTAGTCAATGTAACGACACGTTCGCTACTAGCCATTGCTAGCTAGTTGCTATAATTTCCGTAAAAACATGGGATACGTTGGATAGGTCAGAGTGAGGAAGGAAGTCGGCTCACATGACTAAACATTAAGTGAACAGAAAAATTATGACATAATACATGTAATTCATGGCACAGTTCAAATAAAAAAATAATTTGTCTCCTGCCTTTGACCACCTGTAATATTTTTTTCTGGGCGTGACTTTGCCTCTCTATAAAGGGTACCTTATTAGAAAGTGATACCATAATACTATTATTTCAAAAGAACACAGGAAAGTTCCCCTACAAGGGTTTGGTATCCAAATGTCACTATTAATTACAAGTCAATTACTATGACGACCTGATACATGAAGACTTTTTGTTCATCTTAATCTGCACCTCCAATGTCATAAATGTAAACAGGTTAAAATAAATTATGATACTTCTGTTTTCAGTTCAATGCCACTGGATGACGACGATGATGATGATGATGATGATGATGATGATGACGACAACGATGACGATGATGTAAACACGATTGGGCAGCCAGCTCTCATTAGGGCCACTGCTACATGAGGCCTTACAGGCAGGTTAGTTGTGGTCGGTCTCTTGTGCGTTCTCCACTCTCTCCTAGCTTAGTTAAAGGGACGGTTCACCCCAAAATCAAAAATACATATTTTTTCCTCTGGCTTGTAGCACCCTTTATCCATCCAGATAGTTTTGATGTGAGTTGTAGAGTTTTGGAGACATCCGCTGTAGAGATGTCTGCCTTCTCTCCAATATTAGGGGAGTAGATGGCACTCGCCTTGAGGTCCTCAAAGCACCAAAAGCATACATGTGAAAAAATCAAAACTAGTGTCTCTTCATGACTTGATTGCTCAAGATAATTCACACCAAATTAAGTTAGATGGATAAACAGGATAAACTAAAGGCCTGGGGAAAAATATATATTGTTGATTTTGGGATGAAATGTTCCTTTAAGATTAGTCTTGTCCTCTTAATCCCACTACTCCACTACTTCCTGATTGCTCCTTGGATAATTTCAGCTGCTGTTCTTGTCAGTCTCTTCAGTCCTCTCTGTCTTTTGGCTCTGCTCCTCCACAGTTATCACACAGCTGGGTTTTTCATCACTGTCCACGCGTTTGTCTATGTGCGTGTCATTTTGAAGGATTAAAGGTGTGATCGTTTTTTCATCAGTCTTCGTGATTAAATTTGTGTTTTTTCTGGAAGTGTCTGTTTTCGAGTTGTTGAATGTGCTGGTGTGTGTGAGCAGCATCACGGTAGGGTGGCCGTTGTTCTCGTCCGTGGCGACCTCGTGGGAGTCGGTGGCTGGGTTGCTTGGGCTGGCGTTGCCGCGACGACAGCAACAGCAGCATATCCTGGCAACAGGCCGGAAAATGGCTCCGTAGAGGCCGCGGCGGGCGCTCTCGCTTACGAAGCAGTAGAGGGCGGGGTCAGCCACGCAATTCAAGGAGGTCAGCAACAACGACAGGTGGTAGTAGTTAAATATTCCTGGAAAATAAGAATACAGGAGACGGGGGTTAAGACTTAAAAGTTTTCATCCTCAGTCACAGGATCACTTTGTAGAAAAGAAAGTGTACCTGTGATGAAGTTGCAATCCCGCTCCAGCAGGGTGCGCACTAACAGGAAGACGTGGTAAGGGGAAAAGCAGACAAGGAAGATGAGGATGGTGCTGCTGACCAGCTGCCTGATCCTCGTCTTCTGATCCGGCTGCGTCCCGGCGCTCCGACCCACAGCACGAAGGACACACAGGTAACTGATCTGGAGAGAGAAAAAAAAATCAGGATTATTGTCAACTAACTGGTCTTCCTCTCTGATAAACCTCTGTATCACATCTTCATTTTAATTAACCATGATTAATGGTGATAAGACACCAATTAATCACCTCTCACTGATATCAGTCAAGACATAAAAATTATGTTGCTTTTTATCTAGAAAAAACACAGTTCAATTGTTTACATGGATTTGTTCTCTGGTCAGTCTTATCGAAAATGGCAGCGACATTGACATACAATCCAAAGGGACGATGCGGCGTCTATGTGTCTGTGCGTCCTGGCAGGAGGTCTAATCAGGCAATATAAGTGAAAACAGCTGTGTGGCTGGAGTATGGGTGTGAGGGGGCTTGAAGTGGACCAAATGATGAAGACAAAGAATAGAACTTCATCAAATCTGTAGTAGCCCCTGGAGTATTAGTAATACAGAGATTTCAGACACAGAAAGGTCATTGTCGGCATAAAAATATGTTAAAATATTAATAAATCAACTCAAATGTGAGTAAAACACAAAAGTGTGACTGTATCACTGCCACTGTGATATTTCAATAAAATATGATCAATAATAGATTTTTTTTAAAAGGTTGTCCAAAAAAAAAAAAAAAAAAGATCCTACCGATAAAATGGCCAGTGGGAACATGAAGCCAATAGTGAAGCGGTAGTAGTTGATTGGATACTCCCACGGCTTCATTGGGTAGTGCTCGAAGCACACTGATTGGTTCTTGCGGTCTTGGCTCAGCTCCTTATGGCGGAAGAAAACCACGCCCACAGCGATCTCTTTCAGCCAGATGATGGCGCTGACGAACCACGCTGCTTTCATTGATCGCAGAGAGCTGAACCTGAAGCCAAAAAAAGAGAGAGATGACGTCATTAGCATTAAATCGATTCTAGTTCAGTTTAAACTAAAGGTTAAACCGGATCAGCACTGAGGAGCAGTGGTGCTGAGTCAAAGGAGCTTTAGGTACCGGTGGTGGTGATCTACTGTTTGCCGAATCAAACTCACCTTAAAGGGTGGACCACAGCCAGGTAGCGGTCCAGGCTGATGCAGCACAGGAAACCAATGCTGATGTAGATGTTCTCATAGAGCAGGAAGCCACACAGTTGACACAACCATTCTCTGTGACGCCAGTCATCATCCTGATGTGAGAAACCGCAGGTGAAGTTTCACATAGATCAAAACAGGTGAAACAGGACTAATATGTAGATAAATGAGAACTAAAGGTATATTAGACCAACAGCTTATTCTACAATGAAAAGAACGACCCCAGTCTCAGTTTAAAAAGGTTTAAAAAGGTGGGAGTACTGCTCAAGCGCTGGTCAAGCAGTAGAGAAGGCAGACATCTCTACAGCTGTTATCTCTAAAACTCTGCAACTCACACCAAAACTATCTAGATGGATAAAAAGCACTACAGGCCAAGGGAAAATATGTATTTTTGATTTTTGGGTGAAGAAAATGTTGCATTATCCAAATCCAAAAGTCCAGATTGAGCAATTGAAGTCGAAGCACAGCAGTACACTCTTGACAAACAGAGTACCATAAATCAGGGAACCATCTTTTATGTAGACATTTTTAAGATAGACAGGATAGACATTTATCTTAAATGAAAGGATCCCTACAGAGGTATGGAGGAATTCAGCCAATCACATAACAGAATTAATGAGCGGTTTACCTGGAAGATGTACTGGAGCCACAGCGGTAATGATGCCAGGTACAACAGATCAGACACAGTGAGGTTCAGTAAATAAACTCCCAGCTCATTCTTCTGCTTCAGCTGCAGGGCAGCGTGGTACAGAGAGTACAAGTTGGATGGCACGCCAATCTAGAATCAAGGAGACAGTTGACTGTGATTATTGCGATTCTCTGACACCAGGCAGACACCGCAATCCTCGTCTTTACTTCATTACTAAAACACACATTTAGAAAACTTACCTCCTTTCTGCTCAGACAACCTGTTACCAGACAAGAACATCTATTACATACATTTTCAAAATTCACACTTTTTTACAATATCTGCCCATGGTGATGGTGAAGCACCTACTGCAATGCTGCCACAACTGCCAGAAGCAGCGTTTTCTTTAAGATGAATAGAATTATGTAATGGTATTATAACAGAGTGACCTGGGTTCACCTGACTGTATAAACTTAATAAGGAAACGATAAACAAGAAGACAAGTCCAAACTTATTCAGAAACATTTTTTAATTTATTTAGAGGATTTTATTATTTATTTAGAGGATTTTGTTGGCTGTCCATGGTTGGTTAACTCGGACTAGCTGAGCAGTGTCCAGTCTTTCTGGTCGCTGTCATTCCCACACTCCCTGCAGTGATAATCAATTATTTGGGGGGGGGGTACAGTTAGGCTCAGACCTGGTGTGCAGTTACACCTTAAACTAGGCCTTGCAAATCTAATGTGAGTGAAGATTTAGCAACTGGACAGTTTATTTCTCGCCTCAAAGTATTTAAGAAGCAGATTTTGTTAGACTGCTGAGGTGAAATAAGTGAAAGCTCACATAGCCTTCTTCATACAACGGATCCCGCCTACTAACGCTCCAACGTGATTGGCTAACAGAACAGTGGCCTCAGGAGGGAGGACGGCAGTTCCCAGAGGAGAGGAAAAGTTCAAAATAAGATCTCGTCTGTCTAGCCTGTGCCTCCTAGACATAAATGAGCTCCAGTTAAGACCAGTATGAGACTTTGACCATTTTCTCATACTTCTTAAATTCGGCTGCTGAGAAATAACCTTTGTCTCTTCTTAGCCAGAGACTAATTTGAGCCCTCCTGAGATGTTCTCCTTTGTCTCACTGCACTGATCTTAGATTTGTCTGAAATAATCAGCTCTTGAGATAACAGTTAGACCCAAAAGAAAAGTCGGTTGCCTTAAATAAGATCTTAAATTTGTCTCAGTGGTCAAATTAAAGTCTTGTTGCTCCGTACAGTTGTGAAGGAGAAACCTCTGAGACGCCAGTGAGCTCAGCAAAAGATCTCCTGCTTTTCTAGTGTTTTGCTCCTTTTTTCTCCTCAGAGGTGTTTTTTGAGAAACAGACGAGACTTCAGTGAGCTCAAAATAAGAATCTCAGTCATTTCTCATGAGAAAACGTTAGAGCCTTCTCGATGTTACACCGTGCTGCCCCACGTCACACCTCATGAACTCAAAACTCCCAACACATCTATAACGTCAGCAGTTCAAATACCAAACATGATCACACTGACGCAACATACGACTGTGACTCATGCTGCAGTTTGCACACATTAGCTGATTTTGCTCTCTAAGCATCAGTGCTGCAATGTCGTGTTTTCAAGGAGGAACTGTCTTGAGATGTGACAGTTTCCTGTGTTACACTGACCTAAATGTGGAAACAGATCTTTTACCATTAGCTGTGCACTATTAGAGAGTATGCAGACACTCTGACAGTTTTGTTCAGGTGTTAAACATGTTGACGCACTCACCAACAGGACGAGGATGTAGACGCAGGAGAAGAGATACTGGTGGATTTCATGGCTGATGGTGCAGTTAATCACTTCCTTTTCAGACATGGTGAACACCATCGTGCCCCGCTCACACTCAACGCTACTTCACCTTTGACATGCACACACTCACGTGGATGTCTTCAGACATGTTCACACACAGACGTGCAACTCAAAACGCACAAATCACAGGCAAATCTTCATGTTGGTTGCAGCAGTCAGTGATGGCTCAAACTTGTCTTGTGTGGTTGAGGATTTTTCTTCTCTGATTGGGTCGTCCGGTTTAATATGGCCACTGTGAAACACAGAAAAAAAGAAATAGATTGTTAGTTATAAACATTTGACTGTGTGATAGATTTGGCCCTGTCACTGTGGTGCTTCAACTTTTTTGTTTTGTACATTCCAGTTCCCAAAAAAATTGTGATGTCGTGTAAAATGTTAAAAGTGCAAAGTGCAATGGTTTGCAAACAATTTGTGACTAGTATTCAACTGAATACAGCACAAAGACAAGCTATTCAATGTTAAAACTGGTCAACTTTATTGTTTTTTTTAATAAATTTACACTGAATTTCTGAATTTGGAAATGTGGAAATGTGTGCTGTGGTCTGATGAGTCCACATTTCAGGCTGTTTTCGGAAATGATGGACATCGTGTCCAGATTGTTACCAGTGCTAACTTCAGTGCTGAAAGGCACATACAGGTTTTGGAGCAACATATACTGCCACTCAGACAACTTTTTCTTTTTCAGAGACGTCCCTGATTATTTCAGCAAGACAATGCCAAGACGCAATGTGCACATGTTCCAACAGTGCGGCTTCGTAGTAAAAGAGTTCAGGTACTAGACTGACCTGCCTGCAGTCCAGACCTGCCTCCCATTGAAAATGTGTCATGCATTATGAAGCACAAAATAAAACAACATAGCCCGCGGACTGTTGAGCACCTGAAGTCGTATATCAGGCAAGAATGAGACAGAATTGCAGGCATCAAATTCAGAATGAGTATATTTACAAAAAGCAATAAAGTTAATCATTTTGATCATTAAATGTGTTTTTGTACTTTATTCAATTGAATATAGATCTAAAGTTTTTGCAAATCATTGCATTCCATTTATGTTTTACGCAGCATCCCAGCTTTTTTGGAATTGGGGTTACGACACTGCACTCATTCAGTAACCATATCCAGTGGCCTTAGCTCGACTTAAACTGATCTCTGTGTGTTTGAGACACAGGAGGGAATCTGGAGTGAGGCACAATGACTTCCTGTTTACGCCATAACTGCATCCTCTGATCGTATCAGTGATAAAAAATTTAGCACTGCCTGTTATCACACAGTTAGTATATCTGCATGCATGTCCTAAGAGCAGTAATTTACAATTCATGCTGTCCCTGTTTGGACACACAGATGAAACATCCTTTTTCCAAAACATGGTTTGTGTGAAGTTCGTTCCACTATTGTGAAACCAGGACAGCAAGCAAAGTTGTGATTTTGTTAAGGGTTAGGTGGGCCCTCTTCATATTGAAGGAGCAGGAAGCTGATTGGCAGGAGCGGAGCGTAGTGGACAGGCTGTTAGAATGAACCGGTCAGAGAAAATGAGCTGGATTTATGAATAGCATCTAAATGCAGCGTTGCTTCCTCTCCGTGAACTACAGTTAAATGGACAGTGAAGCCTCTGAGTATACCCTCCACTACATTTCTTTGCTTTGGCATCCCAGCATCTTTAGAACGGCCCCGTAATAACACCCTATAAAACCATTTAGAGCCACTTCAACACACAACACTTAAACCACAGGCATCATCCCTCTTTCTCTCCTTCACTCACGCTGTCCTTCTCTATGACTCGCTCTGGTCCTCCTAAATAAACCACAGTCAGATTAAGGCTCAGCTGGATTTACTGTACATTCTTTAAGAGTCAAACTAACCCATGCTTTTAACCCTTATTCAACCAACAGGGACTAAGTACAAAAACATATTTGCTCTGCACACCTTCACCTGTTGACGCTGCACAGGGGACTGAACTGTGGTTTTGTGACCTGCAGCAAAAGAAGGTCAGCATCATTCAGCCTGCTTCTAATCTCACAGGGCTCACACAGCGTCCTGTGTGGTTAGCACACACATCTAACCATAGTGTGTGCCAGCCAGGGTAATGTAACCAGATGCATTCACAGGTGTGAATAGATATAGTGGGCAAAATGTGCAGATACACCCAGATCAGTTCAGATCCATAACAGGAAAAAAAATGACACAGAGATGAGATAGGCAACCACCGAGTCCATAACATCAGCCCTCTGGTTAACATACTAACCCTCCTTATACCAAGTAATAACAAGCATCTCACATGCTGAGGGAAATATTTGTACAACTTGTTTGAGTCAGAGATGGATGTGATATTAGAGATTAATTCCCAACTATGGCGAGCTCTTTTAACATGTTATCAGCAGGGCTGACTGCTGGCAATTTAGTTTCACATGTAGAAATTACATTTCAACCAGTCAAAACTGATTTACAGTTTAATTAATTCCCTTTTGACTAGTAAGACTATATCCACAAATAAATTTACACATGTTGACAGAGGATTGTGACAAATAGCACTTTGATCATTGGAAATTCCTTTTTTGGTAACTAAATTCAGTTCTGACTAGTTATAAAAGGAATGTAGATATATGAAATGACATTCTTACGAGTTACAATTCTAAGCTGACTTAATTTATAATAATTATTATTATTACATTTATTTAATTTTGACAATGGTATCTGTAAAGTAAGAAGAACTGTAGATATTTACAATAAACATTAGTGCTATTGGGAATTGGATTATGAATATCATTCATTCATTCACTGTCTGTAACCGCTTATCCTTGAAGGGTCACGAGGGGGCTGGAGTCCATCCCAGCTGACATTGGGCGACATGAATGTCAGCAAGGTCAGTGATCAAAATTATAATCCAGGAAGTGTTGTCTCTGTAAACACTGTGGCATCTGTCCTGCAGATTGATGTCACAGTGTCAAATGATAATAATTCTACAGTGGAGCAGTCTGAGGAACAGACAGGTATACTGCATACAGGAGTCAAGGTCCCAGGCACCATCAAAGAAGATTGAACTACTTGTCATAAATGTAGGGAAGCACTGATGCAGCTTTCTCTCTCTCCCAATATAGCTGATTCCAGAGCTCTCTTTGCCCACATTTAAAGATCTACTTCAGACATGTTTTAAGACATACAGTATAAAAATACATGGCTTGATTCAAATGACTCAAAGATACATTCAAGGATGTGTCTGGGACTTATCATCAGTGATGTTACCTCAGGTCATTGGTTGGTCTTTCAAGGTCTTCCACCACATGTGCCAAACTCAAGGACCACCACCTTATTTAATGTGGCCCACAAGAGAATATAATGTGTGCGATAAAATTTTATAGGGCTTTTCACACTGCACTTAGCCCCAGGCTAAAAGAGCTGTTTGCCCCAAGCTATGGGAGCTGTCAGCCCCATGCAGGCAAAATCCTGGCAAATTCCAAAGTGGAGCTAACCCTGACTTAAGCCAAGTTCTTGCTGGCCTTCCTCCAGAGCAGGGTGAGCCGCAAGTTTGTGGGGTTACCCCCGGAAAATTGACTAAATTCAGGGCTAAAAGATTTTCAGTGTGAAAAGGGAATCATTCTAAAATGTTCACATCAGTTGCTATGCCAACAGACATTTAACACAGAGCTAGAAGAAGTGTAGTGTACGGTGTGTGCACGTATCTCTGGGATTAGGTTAACCATGGGCTAACAATAGGGGTTTAAAGTTATGTTTTTTGGGCTTTTGTGCCTTTATTCATAGTACAGCTGAAGATAGACAGGAAAGGGGGTGAAGAGAGGGGGGAACACGCAGTAAAGGGCCGCAGGCGGGAGTCGAACCAGCAGCCACTGCAGAGGACTAACAGCCTCCATTCATGGGGCAGACGCTCTACCAACTGAGCTAAACGTCCGCCCCAACAATAGGGGTTTTGACACTGAATATTCTTAGCCCTCATCCTGGGATGACTTAGCCCCCTTTCACGCACACACATTGTTAGCCCAGGGTTAAGCTAAGCTCAGGGCTATATCATTCACACTGCAGTTCTACTAGCCTAATGTCCATTGGTACAGCAACTGATGTGAACATTCTTAAATGTGCCATGGCCACTCCTTTGATTTTTTTAGCCCTGTTTCCCACAAGCAGTTTTTAGCCCTGGGTTTTAGTTGATTTTCAGGGGATAACCATGCAAACTTGGGCTAACTCTGCTCCGGAGCAGACCCGGCAGGCATGGCTAAAGTCAGGGTCAGCCCACTTTGAAATGTTCCCGGATTGTGCCACTGTGAAAGCTTTCGTACTCTGGGGCTGAGTGCAGTGTGAAAGCCCTGTATGTGTGTGAAAGGGGACTAAATTATCCCAGGGTTAAGGGTAGCCCTGGGCTAAGAATATACAGTGTGAAAAGCCCATACGTTGATCATATCGTTGTTTCCTGCACTGGCACTCTAGTCAAGTGGTTGCAGCTGGTAATATTATTGGTAGCAGTCGAGCAAAATGTCAAAGAAAAGAAAAGTTAATGAGAGATGTGAAAACAAACACTTTTGTATCTCAATTCTTTAAACCGTATAATAGTTGAATATTGCTTGTCATTATTTTTCATACACTTCTGTTTAATAAAACCAATAATAACTGAATGTAGAGGCAGTTACGTAATATGATAACAAGCAGATATATTTATGTAGTAGCCTTACATTTACAACGAGCCCTTTGAGGGACACCATAATATTGATGTGGTCCAGGATGAAATCGAGCTCGACACCTCAGTCATACGTACTCACTAAGACAGCCAGCCAGTGCTGGTATGACCTTGACTACTGTGTCCCAGCTGCCAACATCACTGTCCTACTGCAGCTCAAAGACACAGATGCTGTCAGAGCATGATATTGTCATGCTACAGAAAATAAGCTCTCAGGATCACACAACGGTCAGCACTGATTCCAAACACTCGGAACTGAGATGTATAAAATACAAAAGCATAACCAATAATCCCACATACAACGCCATTACACAATAAACATCTTAATCTGAATGTTAGTTAGAAATCAATCATTTTAATGTACTTTTAAAGTGTTTTTTTAATTCAACATACTTCCCTTTCTGAAGTTGATCATTATCTAAGTCACTTGTCATGCGACAGCAGCCTCAGTTCATTTCCTTTCCTGACTGTAATATTCTGTTAGGTGTCATAATAAATAAAATATTCTGACACTTGTCACTGACAGGAAGCAACAGTTTACTATCTGTCTGCTGTCTCGTTATACCTCTACTTTAATTATAGTTACACTATCGAACTGTGCGTGAGAACATAACTCTGCTCTTTTGATTTCCGCAAAAATATCATATCTTGTGTTTCACAAGCAAATTAAGTCACTGAGGCTGAATTACTGATGGCAAATACTGATTAAGTTGTACCCAGTGTTTCTTGACAGTTAAAGTGACAGAAAGGTCATAATCTGTCTGTAAAGTCACCTATAAAACTAATATACTGCTTGAGAAAACATCAGATTTTATGGGAGACCGCTGTTCATTTCCCGCTTCCTACCTCTTTTTAAAAGCGCGGCCATCATTGTTCCATAACTTTAACCACTTGGTTATTACTGTAAGCACAGCGGTGTAGCTCCCCTGACCTTAACGAAGCATTTATTTTAAACCAACCTATTATCTTGCCCTAAACCTAACCGAGTTGTTTTGTGCCTAAA
>JAJHUR010139535.1:0-10601 GCA_027495735.1 Lutjanus campechanus
TGCTGTAACACCTGAATTTCCCTGCTGTGGATCAATAAGGTTTATTTAGTTTAGTGAGTCATTCATGAGTCGTTCCAAATGTTAAATAAACGGAGACGTTCCGTCACCTGATTGGACGAATTCATGACGAGCAAAAGCAACAACAGCAACAATAAAAACTAAACTTTATTCAGGGCTCAGTGCTCAAATAATTCACTTCAGTTTACAGCACAGTTCTGTTGTAATGTGTCTCTAATGAACCTCTAATGAAGTCTAATAAGGGGTCTGAGGTTTATCTTCTCTGATGAAATCCTGGCAAACCCGAGAGAGAAAACCAGGAACCTGAAAACAACTCTTTTATGTAAATAGTGTAAAAGTCCAGGAGGCTGCAGCTTGTATAAAGACTGAGCGTCTCTCTGAGGTCTCACATCGTCTCACGTCTGCAGCATCATGAGTCTGTGGTTCAGCTCTCTCCTCCTGGTCTCCTGCTGCTTTCTGAGCGTCTCGGCTCTGACGCCTGAAGAATGTGAACCTCTGATCACACCTTTGTCTCTGGAGGACCACTCGGTGGTGAGTCCTCTTCTGTCCTGTATAGTTACTCTCAGGACTTACAATACAAACAAATACTCAGATTACTGTGGGAGGTATTTGTACTTTTATTTTATGAGTAGATTTTAAAGTCTGTGCTTTCACTCCTCCTGAAGTATTCATTACAGGATGTAATCTGTTTTGTAATAATTGAGTACTGAGTACAGTTACAATTAATATGAAGTGATCTGATCAATGAAAACAACATAAACACAAACAAACAAACAGAGATGCAGCAGCAGCAGCACAGGTTTGGAGTGAGGACATTAATGATTTATTGGCATTAAGAATTTAATCAATTAAAAGTGTATTCATGGATATTTAATCAAAAGTCATGACTGTGTGTGTGTGCAGTTGTACGGCAGGCTGAACTTCCTCTCAGGTTACACTGATGCTGACGTATATAAGAAGATGCTGCAGGTGACCAGCAGCTCCTGGATGAACGTCAGTCCGTCACCGTCCAGCAGCAGTGAGGTCATCATGTATCAGGCCAACAAGATGTGAGCTGGTCAACTTCTGTCAATCTCAGTTTTATCATAATTAAGAGAATTTTCCCCTAAAACATGTTGAACACCTTTACAACCTGCTGGAGGAGATCAGTTTGGGTTCTTCGGTCCATTTTTCTGACTTTCTTTCTATCTGTCTGCTGCTCTTGTCTCACAGACGTCCTCATCAGAACGTCCAGCTCCGCCTCTATGCAGACGATCCTCTGTTTTATCTGTCTGTCACTAAAATCCTTAAACTCAGACAGAAACAAAAGGCAGCTTTGATTTTATCAGCTGAACCTAGCTAGCTCACTAATATTAACTTGGTGGCTACATTTAAGCTATGCTATCATGCTACCAGACTGAGGCTAATGCTAACAGGTCCCAGGGACATAGTTAGCATCGACTCCTGATAATCCATGTAGACGGGGACGTGCACAGACAGTAAACTTTCATCATTTGGGCACTTCACGAGTCAAACCTCTCCTACTTCTACCATGTTTGGTTCTTTACCAGCCCACCAGAGATCAGCCCGGACATGGACGAGGAGTCCTAAAACAGAAAATGAACTCAGCTCTTCCTCTTTGTCTTCTCCCAGGAATGGAACCTGCTTAGGTTCTAAAGTCAACGTAACCATAGACGGAAACACTGCAACAACGTCGAGTAAGTCAGCTGATCTGATGTGATGCTGAGCTGCTGCTGTGTTTCTACTTTAAACTGTAACACGAACCTCTGTACAGTTAAAACACTGTGGTTTCATCAGATCAAACACAAAATCAGTTCTTCTGTTTTCAGTCTCATGATTATTTTCATTTTTCTGTCGTCAGTCGCCAACATCACGTCGTCCTTCCACGTGCTGCCGAGCTGTGACGGCTGTCTGCTCCTGAGCATCAACAGCACCGCCAGAAACCTCGACAAGTTCCTTCAGCTCATGAACATCAGCAGCTCGGCTCCTGAAGCAGAGGTCACCGCTCGAGCTTTTTATCTGATGGGTGAGGATCAGTCAGAGGGAAGAAAGAACTCATTTTATTCTGAAACAACGTAAAACAACGTGCTCTTTGTTTGTTCGCAGCCAAAGAGGCGACGGTGAAGGACTCAGACCTGGAACACTTCAAGAAGCAGGCCGGCTGCCTCGGGTTCTCCGGAGAACCAGACTTCCTCTACGACCCCAAAGAAGGTGGTTCACCTGCAAACCTGTCTGATCAAACACTGACATGTGAGACGAGTTTCAGACACAGCTGACGTCTTGTGTGTGTGTGTGTGTCTCTGCAGCTTTCTGTCAGGAAGATGAAGTCCTGATGCCAGTCTCCTGAAGACCAGAACCACTTTCTGTCAGGAAGATGAAGTCCTGATGCCAGTCTCCTGAAGACCAGAACCACTTTCTGTCAGGAAGATGAAGTCCTGATGCCAGTCTCCTGAAGACCAGAACCACTTTCTGTCAGGAAGATGAAGTCCTGATGCCAGTCTCCTGAAGACCAGAACCACTTTCTGTCAGGAAGATGAAGTCCTGATGACAGTCTCCTGAAGAACAGAACCACGTTCAGGACAAATATTCTGAAACTGGAAGTAAAAACACAAAAAAGTGACTGAAAACATCAAACTGTGTTCTTATTCTTGTGACTGAATAAAATGCTGTAACAGTGTTTGTTTCTCAGTGATGGTTCCACACAACACAGAAGGATTCTGGGTAAAAGAGGCTGAAGAATTTACCTGATTTAAGTTTTTAAGATTTTTAAGTTCTAAATGTCAACAAATAAAAGCATCAATGCCCTAAAGCATGATGGGTAAATCACATCAGAGCTCTGAATATGAACGAGTACTTCATGTCAGTATCCTCAGAATGTGACATTGATTTTTGAGGGGGCGGGGCAGAACAGGTACAGAGTTCAGGTTCCTGAGTCGTTCCAAACGTTAAATAAACGGAGACGTTCCGTCACCTGATTGGACGATTTCATGACGAGCAAAAGCAACAACAGCAACAATAAAAACTAAACTTTATTCAGGGCTCAGTGCTCAAATAATTCACTTCAGTTTACAGCACAGTTCTGTTGTAATGTGTCTCTAATGAACCTCTAATGAAGTCTAATAAGGCGTCTGAGGTTTATCTTCTCTGATGAAATCCTGGCAAACCCGAGAGAGAAAACCAGGAACCTGAAAACAACTCTTTTATGTAAATAGTGTAAAAGTCCACGAGGCTGCAGCTTGTATAAAGACTGAGCGTCTCTCTGAGGTCTCACATCGTCTCACGGCTGCAGCATCATGAGTCTGTGGTTCAGCTCTCTCCTCCTGGTCTCCAGCTGCTGGTTTCTGAGCGTCTCGGCTCTGACGCCTGAAGAATGTGAACCTCTGATCACACCTTTGTCTCTGGAGGACCCCTCCCAGGTGAGTCCTCCTCTGAGGCCTTCGATCCTGCAGTCACAGTGACTGGTACATTAGCCAGTTAAAAAGAAGCAGGAGGAGATTTTTATTAATATAATTTTGTGGTTTGTGGTTATGAGTGTTGGAAACAGCTGCATTTGTCCAAAAGAGGCTCCAACATGAAAGTTTGTGCCTGTCGTGTGTTAACATTAACTCTGCATTCAAGCTAATTCTTACTAATTTATAAAGATTATCAAGATTATCAATATTTAAATAATATATTTAAGTAAAAAATATTATTTAAATACTTGGCTTCCAGTGTTAAATCTGCAGTAAACATCTTTTCATTTGTACATGTTGTTAATAGTTCAGTTTAGTTAGTAATTATGAACTTGTTCCACATGTTTTCCAGCTGATTTGAGCCGAGAGGCAGAGGAAGAATACTGGACACGTATCTATAAATCAAAATGATCAAAAATAGATCTGACCTGGACGTTAAGATGCAGGTGGTCTGTAAACTACATAGTTCGAGTGGAGAACAGAGCTGCAACTATCAATGATGTTAATGATTGATTAATCCGTTCTATCTTCTTGAATAACTGATAAGTTGTTTGGTCGATAAAAATGTCCCAGAATCAAAGATGACGTCCTCAGATGTCTTGTTTTATTCACACCTCAAAGATATTCAGTTTAATCTCAGAAAAGAACCAAAGAAACCAGAAAATATTCACATTTATGAAGCTGGTTAAAAATGACTCAAACCAAATTGCTTGTCTTGGCTTAATAATCGATTAATAATTGATTAATCCCTGCAGCTCTTTGTGAAATAGAAAATGTACATGCGCCCGTCTGTGCGTCTTTAACTGAGGTGCGTTCAGGTGCGTTGTCGACACTCTGCTCTGATCTGGAGGCAGCAGTTGTGTCACTTTGTCTGAACTCAGTGGATCAGTGTTTCCCTGCTGTTTAACAGACTGTTCAGACAACAGACGGGTGAAACAGGGTGAAGTGTCTCCACATTAAGAGAAACACTGAGCTGATTGTTTAAATCCAACAGGACCTGCAACAATCTTTTCTTTCTTCCTTCAGTGAGTTTAAACTGGTTAAACAAATATGATCAAATCCATAAATCTGATTAAAGAATAAATAAATAAGATTCTGACACATTTCTCAGATTTAATCAGCTGTTCTTCCATCATGTGTGTGCAGTTTTATGGCAGAGTGAACTTCATCGCAGGTTTTACTGACAATGATGATTATAACCACCTGCTGAAGGCGACCAGCAGCTCCTGGATGAACTTCACCTCGTCACCGTCCGGCAGCAGCGAGCTCGTCCTGTATCAGGCCAACAAGATGTGAGTTCATCAGCTTCTGTCAATCAGTTTTATTATATTTAAGACGACATTTAAGGAAAGAATCCCCCTTAAATCATATTTAATACTATTAAAACCTGACATTTCTTCAGAAGATTAACTGTCCATCTGTCAATAATCATTTTAATTATCTGGGTACTTTAGGAGTCAAACCTCCTCTAAAAAGCTGCACTTGATCAGTTTATCGAACCAAAACAGGTTGTGGTCGGAAACTAACGGAACCAGCTTTAATTAAACTGAAGTCCATCCTTTCACCAGAACACAGCAGGAACCTTTAAATCAGAACAATTAATGTGAGATCACACAGACTTTTCCTGCTTATTATCACAGAAAATGAGAACCCTGCTAGTTTTCTTTTGTATCAAGCAGCACAAAGTTGTATTTTTATTCAGTGTTTTATTTATTTAAACCGATCGTCTCATTGAGATCAGGACCTGCACAAAAATCAACATATTCAGTTTAAGCAAAGACGGGAAACAGATCATTTACAGAAACATTTAAGTAAATCATTTACAAGTGAAGTTTCAGATACAGAAGAATGAACTTTTAAAATGTTCAAAAGAAAAAAGAAAATGTAAGAAGAGCAACAGTCTGAAGTTCAAACGTCCTCTGAGCTGAATGTTTTAATGTAATCAGACAGAAAACGTGTTTTAATAAGCAGCAGAGGAGAAACATGTTCTGTTTCTATGATTTTTAGATTAAGAGACGAGTCGATGGGATGTAAAATAGTCTCATCTGCATAAAATGCACATTACAGTTTGTGGTGGCAGAGATAAAACTTGAAAAAAGTAAATAAAATAGGACCGAGAATGGATCCCAGTGGTACACCTGTATTAACTCTATGGGAAATAGACTTGGAGGCTTCTGCCTGAGATCTACCATCTCTGCTCCAATCAACCAATAAAATATCCTGATGGACTGAATCGAACACTTGAGAGACGTCTGTGGACAGAGCAGCACGTAGCAGGAGGAGTTTAATTCATTTCTCCCTCAGTCTGATGACTGCAACAAAACAACAAAAATATCAGTGGAGCAAAATGTTTGATAACTGAATGAAGCTCATTGTTGAAACCACACAGGCTAGAATACGTTAGATCACAGAAATAATGAAATGTTCTTTAATCAATGGTGTCAAATTCCTGGATCTGTGAAAAAGGGGGAGGAGCCTCATAAAACAGCTGGAAGCTCCACAAGAGGAGGAGCCTCGTTGGGTATGAAAGAAGGTTCCTGAGAGGTTCTTGTCAGGGGTTCCTTGGTTTGTTGTCTCTCTCTCTGGGGCTTCAGTAAAAAAACATCAGTGGATGCTCCGTCGTCATGGAGATTTATCTGTTGACATGGAAGTAAAAACAGCTGGAGAGTAAATATTTAGATTTATTGTCTCCATCAGTGGAAGAAGTTGTAACTTTGGTGCTGAAACAGAAAATGAACTCAATCTTCTTTTGTCTTTTCCCAGAAATGGAACCTGCACAGGTTCAAGAGTCAACGTAACGACTGACGGCGTCACGGCAACGATGTTGGGTGAGTCACCTGATGTGTCACCTGATGTGTCACCTGATCTGATGTGATGCTGAGCTGCAGACTCTCTGTTTCTACTTTTATTCTCTCTGATTCAGAGAAACTGTAACACAATCTAACTTTACAAGACGTGATGTTTTCAGCCTGAACGCAGAAAATAACATTTTATTTTCTTCTCTCTGACTCGGTCCTCAGTGGGCGACCTCAGGTCATCGGTCAACGTGCTGCCGAGCTGTGACGGCTGTGTGCTCTTCAACTCCACCAGCAGCCTCGACCTCAACAAGTTCTTTCGCTTCATGAACGTCAGCAGCTCGGCTCCTGAAGGAGAAGTTACTGTTCGAGCTTTTTATCTGATGGGTGAGGATCAGTCAGAGCGAAGAAATAACTCATCTTATCCTGAAACAACGTAAAACAACGTGCTCTTTGTTTGTTCGCAGCCAAAGAGACGACGGTGAAGGACTCAGACCTGGAACACTTCAAGAAGCAGGCCGGCTGCCTCGGGTTCTCCGGAGAACCAGACTTCCTCTACGACCCCAAAGAAGGTGGTTCACCTGTAAACCTGTCTGATCAAACACTGACATGTGAGACGAGTTTCAGACACAGCTGACGTCTTTGTGTGTGTGTCTCTCTGCAGCTTTCTGTCAGGAAGATGAAGTCCTGATGACAGTCTCCTGAAGACCAGAACCACTTTCTGTCAGGAAGATGAAGTCCTGATGACAGTCTCCTGAAGAACAGAACCACGTTCAGGACAAATATTCTGAAACTGGAAGTAAAAACACAAAAACTAACTGGTGATCTGTGTTTTTATTCAGGATATTTACACAAATATAAAACTACAATAAAATCTGCATCGTCAAATCATTTCAGAAAACAAAACAACAACAGAAAACACAGTCAGTGAGCAAAACAACAAACCGATCAGTAAACAAACGATCAAAACAAAGAAATACATCAAAATGTGAATAAAAAATGATAAAACAGTATAATTATGTATGTATGATCCTTCTCTCTGTCTGCTGAACATGAAATAAAATCAGTTCAGTTCTGTTGATGTAATGAAACTTATAAACTAATCATTTTAATTGAACTGTGATCAAAGTGTTCATGTAACACAGAGAGTCAAAAAACTTTGATCAAGTTTCTCACTGAAGAATTCAAATTAAATTCTTTGAAATTGACTTTTTATTGATTTTTTATTCACAGAAAACTTTATTGTAAACAATAAAGATCAAAGTTTGATCCTGAAAAACCTTCATCAGTGTTTATCAGGAGGTCAAAGTCTGTGTGTGTGTGTGTGTGTGTGTGTGTGTGTGTGTGTGTGTGTGTGTGGTACATTCAACCTTGTGGATTTTAACACAAAACGACTGAAAAACATCCAGATTCACTTCAGGTTTATGAACTCAAGAGAAGAGAGAAAGAGATAAATAAAATATTATCATAAAACTCTGATAAACTTTATATTTTTAGACAAATTCATCAATGATAATGAGTCATGGTTTAAAAATGTGTGTGTTGATGAACATGAAGAGACTCTGAGACACTTTAAAATTGAAATTTGATTTTAGTCTCTGAAGCAAACACACAAATGTGTCTGCACACCAAACTCCATAGATAAAATCAGTGATTTTACTTCACAGGACACAGGAGTTGTTGGTCTGCTGCTGTTAGTGTGTTTGTGTTAATGTGACTTCAGTGAATATAAATTAACTCTTTAAAACACAAAGTCACACGACAACAGAAAGAAACTAACAGATGGAGGCAGCAGCAGACCAACAGCTCCTGTGATCTGTGAGCTAAAATCACTGATTTTGTGAATGGAGTTTGGTTGATTTGATATTTGTCTTATTTAACAGTGGTTTGATGCTGACTGTGGACAAGAACCTCAAACAGCCCCAGTTCACAGAATTATGTGTCTTAAACCTTTTTACTCATCAGTAAAGCAAACAGAACGTAAACAGACACAGTGTGGAGGCAAAGGTTCAGTTTGATAACTCACTGAGCACACACACACTTTGGACTGATTCAGGGGCCACCGGGGGCCAGAGGACCGTATAAACTGACCCGCTTCCCTCGTCTCACTCTGCTGTCCTGACAGACTTCAGAGCGGGGTGTGTTTGATTTTTGGTTTCTGTCCCAGAGCACGATGAGTGTTGTGAAGCGAGCGATGCTGCTGCTGCTGCTGGCGGCGATCGGCACCAACGCGGCGCCGGAGGACTGTGACGGTCTGAACAAAACACTGCCGACAGCAGACCTGCACAAGGTGAGTGTGTCGGTGGTCAGTGTGGTGCCTGAGACCAGACGTCCGGCCGTCCTGAGGGGGACGCTCACTGCACATTCAGCTGTGGACGACCAGCAGTCTGATGTGTCAGCCTGAGTCTGATCCTGGTTAAAAACAGATCTGATACAAGAGAACACAAGAACCGTTATGTTCTACACAGTCTCACATTTCTCTACTCAACTCTGTGTTTGTACAAACGTTCTCAGATTTAGCCAAAGAAACATAGAAGATGAGAAATATTGTTTTCATAACTGCTACAAACATAGAACACAACAAAAGTAGATCATTTATTCAAAACATACTCTAACGCACTGATAAAACCAATAACCATCCTGGTAAATCAGTCAATCATTTCAAGGGAAGTACCATCATCCTGGAAGATAGCCACAGTGACGCCCGTTTTTAAATCAGGGGACAAAACATCAGTGGCCAACTATCGGCCAATCAGTATTCTCCCTGTGCTATCCAAAGTGCTTGAAAAATGGGTATCAAAACTATTAATTGAACATCTAGATAAGGGATTTAACCCACTCCACCCGATGCAGTTTGGTTTTCGTCCCCACCATTCCACTGAGTCAGCAAACTGTGTGTTTTTAGAGAAGGTAAAATATATGTTGGATAAAAAATCTTATGTGGGTGCCGTGTTTCTAGACCTCAGTAAGGCATTTGACACAGTAGACCACCAAATACTCCTGAAAAAACTAACATGTTTTAACTTTTCAGCTGAAACAATGGAATGGTTTGAGTCATATCTGTCGAACAGGGAACAGTGTGTCATGGTAAATGGTGTAAAATCCCCCTTTCTTAAAAACACAGTCGGTGTCCCACAAGGATCGATCCTTGGACCTTTGCTGTTTTCATTGTACATTAATGATTTGCCAAATGTATGCACTGATTTTAACGCACAAATGTACGCAGATGACGTGGTCATTTTTACTTATGGAAATGATGCCAAAGACATCTCTCTAAGACTCACGGACGCATTGCACAACATACAACACTGGCTGAAAAACACCTGCTTGCTGTTAAACACAAAAAAAACAGTGTGTATGATGTTCAGCAAACGCCCTACTGACATCAAAAGGTCCAATGTGTTTCTTGATGGGGAGGAATTAGAGCTGGTCTCCCACTTCACATACCTCGGAGTCGTCTTGGACTCAAACCTGACCTTCAAGAAACACATAAAAAAAGTCAGAAACACAGTAAACTTTAATTTACTAAATTTTAGACAGATTCGGCCCTTCTTAACAGCTGATGCAGCTAAAATCTTTTCAGCCTGATTCTCTCTCATATTGACTATTGCTTCACAAACTGGACATTTGCAGGCACCTCAGCTTTAAAACCCATAGAACAGATGTATAACAGAGCAGTAAAGATATTCGACCGGAAACCAAACTCCTATCATCACTGTAAGGTCTTGGAAAAGCATAAATTCCTAGACTTTGAAAATTTAAAAGTATTCAAAAATGCCTGTTTCATATATAAATGTTTACACGGACCAGCACCAGCCCCTGTCAAAGAGTTCATCCACAGAAAAAGTCTCACAGGACATGGTACTAGATCAAGCACAAGAGGTGACTGTGAAATTACACGCAGAAGAACCACCTTCAGTCAAAATGTTTTATCCATAAAAGGCGGGCAAAGCTGGAATAACCTCCCAGCCACAATCAGAGACAGTACCACTCTTATCACTTTCAAGGGGAAGCTGAGAGTATGGTTACTAGAAAATCAGACATGCAACCACCTGTAACCTGTAATGCAATGCAATTGCTGAGTCATCATCAGAGTTTCTTCTTGTTCTGTTACATGTATACAAAAATTACACAATATCCTTGTGTATGATTTTTTCCTATTAATAGCATTTACATAATACACTTATGTATCACATTTAGTGCAATATTTACACGCTTCTGCATGTGCAACTGAGTGTACTGGGCCTCGTGCAATACAAACTGGCACTTTACACTGATGTGCACTTTAGGGCTTTGTGCAATATCACCTGGCACCTTAGGGCATCGTGCAATACAA
>JAJHUR010139536.1:4564-15488 GCA_027495735.1 Lutjanus campechanus
ACATCTTTTTGCACACTTTGCTCATCTGTAAAACACTGGCCTTCAACATGTCACACCCTTATTACCATTCAAGTCTCGCCTGTTCAAACTCATTTGACAAAACACTCCAATCATGAGTCAGAGCATAACGTGATGTCTACTGTGTTGGGGGGAAATAGAACAATATAGAGAACAAAGAGGAAGGAGAAGAACGAGGCTTCAAGAGGACATGTAACATGGCCTCTTGAAGCCAAAACATATATAAGTTCATGCTCATGTTTTAAATTTAACACATTAGTTTGAACTGCTCTGAGAGATGTTCATATGGCTGTGTATCGTGGAAAGAATCAGTGAAGTGAGAAGTGTGAACATGGTTTTGAGTGCAGTGTTTCATTTTGCAAGAGATCTGTGGAGTTTTGACTTTTCAGTTTTGTGTTAAGAGTTTTGATAAATTGAGCTGTAGTTTCAAGAAATGTATTTGGGAGCAACATTTTGGAAAAACTCAAATACAGCAACACATTTGCACAGATACCATGGTTCCAGATTAGTCAGTAAAAACCCAGCGCCTCTCCCAGCTTCCTGTATATTTTGTATATTTTTAATCCTCAGGTGATGCAGTCACTGCGGTTTGCTCTGCAGCCAGCTGTGGTGGACATCTCAGTCACATGGGATTTGCCAAAGGGGGTCTCTGTCACTGTCCTCTCTCCACCAATCACAACACTTTTCCAAGGTCAGAGGTCACTGGTTTATGCCCAGCTCACTGGACAGGTGAGACAGCAGCACCACCTCATAGTGAAAAAACTCTCTGGTCAGATTTTCTTAGCATTTAGTTATATAAAATAAACTTCATATATATATATATTCTTCCCATCTGGAATGCCTTTACATTAATAAAACATGGTTTACTGCATTGCGATTCTTTCTCAGAGTTCAGAGGCAGCCGAGGGCTGTGCGACGGTGAAGTACACCCTGGCAGGTCATCCCTCTCAGAACCAGCTTCGCTTCAGTCTCAAACCTGCAGAGGACACTGGGTAAAACATATTATGCATTGATTTGTGACCTCACAAAGGTTGAGTTTAATTTAATTATTGAGGTAAAATAAAATCAAACAGGATCAAGGGACGAGAAACATGTCACTCTCTGATAAAAGAATACTGGACTGATACATGACATTAAGTGTCTGCACAGAGGCTGAGAATGGCCCTCTGTCAGAAACATCAACTAATTCTCAATATGTTAGGATTTAGGGGTGTCACAATTCTCTAAATTTATGATTCTATATGACTTTCAATTTTCACGATTTGATTAAATTTTTCAATTTAAACAGATTTTGTTTTGCACTGACAGCTATTGAGAAAGATCGACAGGTCTTTGGTTTTGTATAGGTTTTTTGCCCTGACTGTCATAGGCGAGAATGGAGAAAAATACTGGACATTCGATTATGCCTTTTGATTTGATTTTTGAAACTGATTTAATTTTGATTGGCTTACCCTGTTATTCTTATCTTAATCCTAACCAATCACCCTTCATGAACCTTAACCAACCCAACCAATCAACAGCAGAACTGTCAGTAAAGCATTGGATCATATAAACAATTTCACCAAGCATTTTTAAGTGTTTTTCAACTGTGGAAAAAAGAAACAACATGCTGTGCTCCAGTTCTCTATGATCCTGAATGCTGATATGGAAAACAGATGAATGGAAATAATCAGCATAACAGTTAGTGGAGTTTTTGACAGATCTGTGTGCAAATGTGTTTCCTCGTCTCTCCTGTCTGCAGATTAACAGTCCACAGGTTGGCTGCTCGGACTCTCATCCGCTCCCTGGAGATGGAGGAGAGAGAGCAAAGAGGACAGCAAGATGGAGGAGTGAAGAAGAAGGTGGTGGAGATCAGTGTCCAATCAGGAGTGAGCAGTGCGTTCACTGCCTTCATTGCTGTCCACAAAGGGGACGGCACGGTGATTCAAGGACCTCTGGTGCGCAGAAACGTTCCGACAGCCAGTAAGTGTTATTCGAAATGTCAGTAACGTAATGATAAAGTCACCTTCTACTTAAGAGATACTATGATAGTGTTGAGAAGCATGATGATGTAAAATTAAACTAAAATTTTGTGTTGACCAGATATTATATTGACAAGATATTTAATGAATTTCTGGATTTCTATTTCGAAAGATATACCAAAAAACACAAAGCAATGCATGAAATCACAGAGAAAATGAATACGGGTCATTTTGGACCCACGTTGTGCATTAGAAGGGGTATGGATAGCTTGAGCACCAAAGGTTAAGAAAATCATTTACATGTCTATAAATCACTGTTATACATTTGAATTGGAGACAAAAGCTAGCTGGCATTGTATGCGGTTGTTTAGGGGGTGCCACATGAACTGCTGGAAAAATAGTAAAAGAACAGTCCAACTCGATTTCCCCCTGATCTGTTGTGCTTTTTATTAATCTAGATTGTTTTGGTGTGAGTTGCTGAGTCTTGGAGATATCAGTTGTAGAGATGTCCGCCTCAAATATAATGCGACTAAATGGCACTCGGCTTGTGGTGCTCAAAGGACCAAAAAATTACATTTAAAAGTTTCAAATCCAGAACTACTTTCTTTCTATGAGCAAGAAAATAGTTCTTACATGAAACTACTCACAAGAAGGTCTGTGGATTATCTTGAGAAACTGGGTCATAATTTTTTGAAAGAGACATTGTTTTTGAATTTCAAATCTCCTGGAGAAAAGGCAGACATCTCTACAGATGATATCTCCAAAACTGCTACTCACACTAAAATAATCTAGATGGATAAACAGCATTACAGGCAAGCAGAAAAATAGATATTTTTTAACTTTATTTGAGCATGATGCCTAATGTTACTCTACAATTCTATGGTTTCAACTGCAACTAGAGTCTCTGTTAAAAGTGACTAACAGCTAAACATGTGTTATATGGTTGCCTCCTCTGTAAAACATTTCATTGCACTGCTGTCCATGCTCTGTCTCTCCCTCTGGAAGCCCATATCTGCCCATCACCGTTTCATTTGATAGTCTTGCTGCATTTGGCCTTTGGGTTTCCAAAAACACAACAAACCAAAGGCCAAGTAGCCCCTAAAATGATGAAAATCCAGGCCTGCTCCTCACTCTTTGTATGCCGTTAAGTTGACTTGCTTGCTTTGATAACTCAGTGTGTAGCCATGGTAACACAGCCAGCTTTGTAGGTTAAAATTATTGCGGCCATGTTCAGTTTAATTTATTCAAAAGCAAAACACAGCTTAGAAGTTGTTGATAAGTAACATGGACAACAAGCACAGTGTGAGTGTTTTCATTCAGTTATGATCAGTGTGTGTGATACGGTGGGTTTGTTCTGGAAGTGTTTTGGGGCCACAAACAAATCTTGCTCAGGGCCACGAGGGCCGTCCCTGTTCACATCTGTTCGCGTCTATGTCGTTCCCATATGATATGATATTTTGAATATTTGAAAGACCTGAATATTTTAAGTACTATTTTTAACTGCTCGTTGTGAGTCATTTTAATAATCTCAGAAACCAGCTATTAGTTGATATTTTATGTTTACTTCTTTCTTTAAATCTCAAAGACCGGATGATGGCCTATTCAATGATGGGCTGTTCTCAGCAATTCTTAAGTGCTAGAGTCCAGTGTGGTAAGTAAAAACCTGAATGGGAGTGGAACACAAGGTTGAGCTGTCATATGTCTGCACCTGCATGTGTGTGTGTGTGTGTGTGTGTGTGTGTGTGTGTGTGTGCATAGATACTTGTGTGTCCCCTTAACATATTTTAATTTTTTTTTACACTATACACATTTAAAGTAGTATTTTTAATGACTTGAGCATTCTGCTTGTCACAGCTGAGATTTTAAAGGAGAAATCTGTAATATATTTACTGTAATAAACCATAAAATACCAGTTTGTTATCAGAGATCAATGGAACATGTTAAGTTAAAATACGTGCTTCACTTGAAATGAACACTACAGCCACAGTGTCCACTTTTGAAATTTCCATTCCTGTTATAAACAGTTGATTAACTTACTTACTTACTTCCATGGAGCTCCTGCAGCCTGCATGTTGTGTCATGTCTGGGGATGAGGGGGCAGTGGGAGACACCTATATACAGCTGAATAAAGCTGTGACTTAGTACTAGTAATGCTACAGTATTTGTATATACACTGTTAGCACAATTTCTAGCTGCTCTACGTAAGTCATTGTAATACAATCAGAAGCCAACAGTTCAGTCGATGATTTATGTTTATTGTCTCTCATGTTAAGTCTTGATCTCATACTCTGTTCTTTAAATCTAGGAGGCCCCATGATCAAGAAATGTGCAATGCCAGTGCCCGGTAAGTAAAAATCTGAATGTGAGTGGAACACAAAGTTGAGCTGTCTTATGTTTGCACCTGTGTCTGTGTGTGTGTGTGTGTGTGTGAGTGTGTTTTACGTAGTACTTTTAATGATTTGAGTGTTCTGCTTGTCACAGCTTATATTATAAAGGACAAATCTGTAATATATTTACTGTGATAAATCATAAAATACCAGTGTGTTATCGGAGATCAGTGAAACATGTAAATTTGAAATACTCGCTCTACTTGACATGAACGCTACAGCCACAATGTTCGCAACCTATTTGACAGAATTGCTCTCGATTTTTTGTGCAGCTTTATTGTGAAATATTTTATGTATAAAAGGCGTTGTTTTGGCTCTAGTATGCTTTGGCATAGACAACTTTTGTTGTTCCCTAGAGTGGCAAGTGAGGAAGGCTGAGCTGTCATATGTGTTTGCACCTGTGTGTGTGTGTGTTTGTGTGCGTGTATGTGCATAGATACACGTGTCCCAATAAAACAAATATTTAAGTAGTGCTTTTAACAACTTGTGAGTTGTAGTAATCTCGGTAACCAGTAGTATGACTTCTGTGACTACTGGTGGATATTTATCTTTACTCACTCTCATATAATGTCCTGACGTAATACTGTTATGTTTTATTTTTGATTATTTTTTGGCCTCTTTGCCTTTATTGACAGTGACAGCTGAAGAGTAGACAGGACAGGGGGTAGAGAGAGTCAGTGACACTAGTCTTACTTTTGCTCATAGATTATTCTTGTGCAAGTTAGACCATTTCATAAAAAAAAGACTGCCTAACTGTAAGCACAGAAACTGGACACCCTACCCCCAGGCTCACTTAGGTTTTATGTTACCATGGGAACAATCAGTGCCACCAACTGGTCAGTTGCACCCAAAAAAGAAAAAAAAAAGTGGTTTGCTAACTTTGTTATGGAGACAGCAATGATTTCTTAACGTCTTGTTCCAGATTTTTATATATTTTTTGAACATCTTTGATGCTCCTCTCAGAAGTTGTATTAATACTGTTTACTGACACTGCACATTTTTCCAAAATGCTCTTATTTGTATTGTTACACTTTTCGCTATGCTGTCCACATAAAATGAACTTGTAACTGTCCAATTCGTCCAAAAGACGCATTTACTGCTGCGGTAAACAGAGCCGAAGTCAGGCATTTTTCAACAACTTTTTTATTTTGAAAAAGGTCTTAATTTACCCATAATTCATTGTGCCATAGTCCTACTTAAGATAGTCAAGAACTAAACTGCTATCTTTGTGAAATCAGCCTCTGGTCTTAACTCTTGGTTTTCAGGGTTTTGGTTCTCTAATAAACTTGGTCACATTTCTAGATATGAGAGTTGCGCCCTTTAAAGTGGGATGAATGTCTCTCCTAACCAGATCAGGTCCTCACTAGAAAGTCTGGCCATTATCACACAACCTCGATAGCCAATAGAAGCCATCTATTAGTGATAATGAGCTCAATAAGAGATAAAGATTTGACAGTTGTCACTAAAATATTACAGCTATTTGTGCATTCATAAGAAAATTACAGCAGATATTTAAAAATAACACAAAAGTTGGAGCAGAGTTGTCCCAAACAGCAGAGCCTTTTCTGCCAAATCTAATCATACAACCATTTACTACAAATGGTGAATTTCTTGATGAAAGTGTCTCTGGCTGACAGCAGTTAAATGTTTTCTACAGTTGTCCCACATTAAAGGAGCTACCATTACAATGGATGACGTCTTGCTTCATAAGGATGACCACATCCAGTGGATTTCCTCTGAAACAGCTCTTTTTGATGTATGGAGAGTAGCTCTATGCTGCACTGACAGGAATAAGCTAGGTGACAGTGGGGTAGTCATCATAATGAAGGAATGCCCAATGTGGCTCTTTTGTGTATTTTTGATGATAATAGTTACAGTGTTGGGGCAACCAAGGAGTTCTGTGGCACACAGGCATGAGCTTTACCAGGCTGTGTTTACTCTGCTTTCTCAACAGCTGCTAAAAGCAAACCTAATTTTCTCCAGAAAATGGGGATGAAGAGTAAGAAGTCACGCTCACCTCGTGTCTTTGAAGGTGCTTGTAAGTAGACACACACAGCTGCCATGTTCATTTACAGCATGTCAGGACAGATGTCACATTGTTCATAGTTTATTCTATTTTCACTGAACTGTTTGCTCTGCACCTTTCAGACTAGTGGAAAGAAAGCATCCAAAATATTGTTCGTAGTTTTCATTCTACCTCACTTTGTCTATTTATGTCTCTACATTTCACCATGTCTATGAGTTTATATGTAAAAAGTTTTATAGCATATATGATATTTTGAATATTTGGAAGAACTTCATATTTCAAATACTATTTTATAACTACTTTTTTTGTTAAGTTGAAATACTTGCTTCACTTCACATAAATGCTACAGCCATGGTTAAAAAAAAAGTCTAAATATTAGGGGTGGGCGATATATCAAGGAAACTGCAATAACAATATTTATGACGATATAGAAAAAAACAATGCTGAACAATTCTTTTTTCTGTGATTGCAGCTTGCAGGCTGCAGCATTTATTAGGGCAAACAAAATGAAGAGCATTTTACATCCTTCTTTTCCAGTGAGATACTGTCATTGATGAGAGTGACTTAACCTTGTAACTGTTTAGGAGCCTGCACAATATTGTTACCTAATAAAACTGACCTCAAATTTGAAGTACAAATTTAAACAAACAGCAGTAATCCAAACAAACCTTCAGTCAAAAAATTAACACTCACTGCTTATAAAAATAAAATAGAACTGCTGTTAAAACTTAAATAACATTTGCCTTGCTTCGACTTTTTTTTTATCATCATGAAATGAGGTAAAATATCAGTGCTGAATTTGCTGCATTGCCTCTAATTTCTTGTGTAAACACAAAATGGATATACCATGAAATGAGAAAAGTTTGAATGTCAGTGCTGGAACTGTACAAGTAAACACTTAAAGGCCAAAATGCACTAAAAGCTTCAATTCAACTGGAACTTCTATGGCTCACTGCAGGCTTCAGATTAAAACTCCCAACACCACAGAACCAGCAGTGTTTTAGGAAAAGATCGCTGTTTATATGCATCTTTTTATTTCTTTGGCATTGTTATTGTTAATAATAGTTTATTTCTTTAATAAAATATTGTCGTCTCAGGGAAAAAATATATCAAGTGGGCACATCTGTTCGTATTCACATGCTCTCTCCCTCACCCTCTCTCTCACTGCTACAGGTCGTCTTTTTTTTTCTTCCACCTGGTTTCAGGTGGAGCTGCAGCTCCATCAGCACTCACTCCTCACATCTGTGCCTCTTTTTACTCTATTTAGCTCTCCCCAAATTCGAACTGCAGTTTGACATGCGTCAGGATGCTTTCAGTGCATCTTCTGCCATTTAGGACTATGGATGTACGTCAAAACGAGAGCATCAGACGCCTTTAGTGTATTTTGGCCTTGAGACATGTTTGGGCTTATGTGGTTATGACACTATGTTATCACATAAAAATTTATACTCGTGTTATCGTGGACAGTACGATATGTCACAGCCCTACTAAATATATGTCAAGTTTTACAGCTATTTGTACCGTGCCTGTATTTGAAGATAAATCAGTACTGGCTAAGAGCAGGAGCGTTCGCAGGAGTGTTTGCTAACCTAACGTGTTATAGTGCATTAAACCTGTGATCTATTCAAAAGTCCATCACCCTCTATTTTTCAAAATATGCAGTATATGCTAAATCAGTTAACTTCTATCTTCATAAGTCTCCATTCTACTTGTCTACTGTATCAGTAGACAAAATTCTGTCACTGCATTCAATTCAGTCTCACTATTGGTGAGGGGAATGAGTTGATTGTGCAGATGGGGTGTGGCAGGACTAAGAGAAAACTCTGAGGGCACCCTCCGAGGGTGGGAATGTAGTGGAATAAAAAAAAAAAGACACAGACTGTGACAGATTAACTTCATAATGGACTGTGAGTTCTGGTCAGAAAATAATAATTACCTAGATTATTCATTATCAAAAAATAGAAAGTCCTGTACAATGTCCACTTCAGTAGCTCAGGAACAAAGCTGATGAAACTCAGTTTGCCTCTGTTCAGTAACATCTTATTTTATCCTGATAAAACCTCTGTGACTTCAGTGTATGCATTAATGGTGATAAGTGTGGCAGCTAGTACCATACTATCTTTAGAGGGGTACTAGATTTGTACCTAATCTCAGGTGAAGTGGTTTATGCATTGGTTTATACTGTAGAAAGTTCTTCAGGCCATAGACCCCTTAGTCAGTAGACAGGCGGAGCAGGGAGCCACTCCTACATGTATTGCATTAAATATTTTCAGGCCTCCTCTTGTTTGTGTTAATCCACACCTGCTAAATCAGCAGCAGTTGTAGCATGGGTAATAATAGGTGCTTCAGCCTCACCTCTATACTTTCACCGGTGGCTTCTAGGGGAGGGTACAGTAACAGTCAAAAGTTTGGACATACCTTCTCATTCGATGGTTTTTCATTATTTATTTTTTATTTTCTACATTGTAGATTAATACTGAAGACATCCAAACTATGAAGGAACACATGGAAATATGTAGTAAACAAAAAAGTGTTAGACCAGAATATGTTTTATATTTTAGATTCTTCAAAGTAGCCACCTTTTGTTTTGATGACAGCTTTGCACACTCATGGCATTCTCTCAACCAGCTTCATGAGGTAGTCACCTGGAATGGTTTTCCAACAGTCTTGAAGGAGTTCCCAGAGGTGCTGAGCACTTGTTGGCTGCTTTGCCTTCACTCTGCTGTCCAACTCATCCCAAACCATCTCAGTTGGGTTTAGGTCAGGTGATTGTGGAGGCCAGGTCATCTGATGCAGTGCTCTATCACTCTCTTTCTTGGTTAAATAGCCCTTATATAGCCTGGAGGTGTGTTTGGGGTCATTGTCCAGTTGAAAAACAAATGACGGTCTCACTAAGTGCAAACCAGATGGGATGGCATGTCGCTGCAGAATGCTGTGGTAGCCATGCTGCTTAAGTGTGCCTTGGATTTTGAATAAATCACCAACAGTGTCACCAGCAGCTCACCTTTTCTGCGTCTCACAAAGACATGGTGGGTGGAACCAAAAATCCCAAATTTGGACTCGTCAGACCAGAGGACAGATTTCCACTGGTCTAATGTCCATTCCCTGTGTTTCTTGGCACAAGCAATTCTCTTCTTCTTCTTGTTCTTCCTCAGAAGTAGCTTCTTTGCAGCAATTCGACCATGAAGACCTGATTCACGCGGTCTCCTCTGAACAGTTGATGTTGAGATGTGTCTGCTGCTTGAACTCTGTTAAGCATTTATATGGGCTCTAATCTGAGGTGCTGTTAATTTGCGGTTTCTGAGGCTGGTAACTCTGATGAATTTATCCTCTGCAGCAGAGGTAACTCTTGGTCTTCCTTTCCTGGGGCGGTCCTCATGAGAGCCAGTCTCATCATTGAATTTGATGGTCTTTGCGACTGCACTTGAGATTACGTTCAAAGAAATCTTCCAGATTGACTGACCTTCATGTCTTAAAGTAATGATGGATGGTCGTTTCTCTTTACTTAGTTGAGTGGTTCTTGCCATAATATGGATTACAAGAGTTGTCAAATAGGGCTATTCACTGTATGTCTATACCAACCCTACCTCTGCACAACACAACTGATGGTCTCAAACGCATAAGAAGGCAAGAAATTCCAGAAATGAACTCTTGACGAGGCACACCTGTTAATAGAAAATCATTCCAGGTGACTACCTCAAGAAGCTGATTGAGAGAATGCCATGAGTGTGCATAGCTGTAATCAAAGCAAAAGGTGGCTTCTTTGAAGAATCTAAAATATTAAACATATTCTTGTTTAACACCTTTTTGTTTACTTCATAATTCCTATGTGTTCCTTCATAGTTTGGATGTCTTCAGTATTAATCTACAATGTAGAAAAAAAATAAAGAAAAACCATCGAATGAGAAGGTGTGTCCAAACTTTTGACTGGCACTGTATGTCAGAGTCTCTTTCTAAAAAGGTACAAAATGTTCAATTGATGCCTACAAGAGTGTCTGTAGTGTCTTGGGATAATAATAAATCTGACTGGCCAATGTTTTTAGTAATACGTAGCTAACTAGTTAAACATTATGAATTGGTACCGCACAGTGATTTAGTAGGTTAGTTAGCCGGTTTATCTTTACTAATACTAATACTATGCTGAACTCATAACACTGTGTATTTTCAGGCAAATTTTGATTTCTGGAAAAAAACAAATTGTAAAGAATTATTATTATTATTGGCCATTTGTGCCTTTAATCACAGTGACAGCTGAAGAGCCGACAAGAAAGAAGACAGAGGGATGGGCTGAGATGCAGCAAGGGGCCGAGGGTGGGAGTCGAATGAGGTTCCGCTGCAGAGGACTACAGCCTCAATACATGGGTCGGACGCTCTACCCACTGAGCTAAACATCCACCCTAAAGAATTATTAAACAATAATCGCAAACCCCCTGTATAAGATGTGTACAGTAGAATTTTTGGGCATTACAATTAAGTGCCATGTATTTAATGTTGCTGGTTTATAAAGTTCGACTTCTCTTTTTCTGTTAAAG
>JAJHUR010139537.1:0-51291 GCA_027495735.1 Lutjanus campechanus
CACACACACACACAGATCAAGTGGGTATTATTGATACAGCAAGAAGTTTTTCACAGATTTTTTAAATGGTTCATAAGAAAGTTTAACAAAATGGGGAGGAAGTGAATTCCATAACTTGGATCCTCTGTAAGAGATCTTAAATTGGGATGATGTAGTTCGTGATTGTGGTGGCCGGAGCTGGGACGCTTTTCGGGTTAGATAATTGTGAAATTGATTGTTTAGAGAAAAGAAATTGTGAAAGAAAGTAGGTAATGTTTTATTTAAAGAACCATATACAAATTGAATAATTTGAAGACTATTAATCTGATAAATATTGAGAATGCCAAATTTACGAAACAAAGGTAACGAATGACTTCTTGGGGCTGAAAGGGCAATGATCCTCATTGCTCGTTTTTGTAACTTAAAAATTGGTTGCAGTTTTGTTTGGTAAGTACTGGCCCAGGCAATGTTGCAGTAACTGATGAAGGGATAAATCATAGAATAATATAGGTTGAGGGAGACTTTTGTGTTTAAAAGATAACGAATTTTTCCAATTATCCCAATATTTTTTGCAATTTTAGATGAAATAAAAGAAATATGAGGTTTCCAAGATAGGTTTTTATCAATTAGTACACCAAGAAAACGAGTCGAATCAACATTAGTTATTGAAACATTATCAATCAACACTGTTATATTCTCGTCGAGTTTCTTGTGATTGTTACTAAACAGAATGAAATTTGTTTTCTTAATGTTTAGTGACAGTTTGTTGATTTTGAACCATTTAGAGATTTTATGTAATTCTTCATTGACAACTTTCGCAATTACATTAGGATTTCTGTGGGAAAAAAACAAACTGGTATCATCAGCAAATAAAATTTTGGATAATTGAATTGATACATTAGACAAATCATTAATATAAATAAGAAATAACAATGGCCCGAGGATTGATCCCTGGGGAACACCACATTTTATAGTAAGAGGAGGAGAGTTCACTCCTTTAAAAGTTACAAATTGTTTCCTGTGATCCAAGTAACTGGTAAACCACAACAAAGCTTGCTCGCGCAATCCCAAATATTTCAATTTTTGCAACAAAATAAGGTGATCTACGGTGTCAAAAGCTTTTGACAAATCTAAAAAAATTCCAATCGTGTGTTCTTTGTTATCGTTGGCTCTGTGTAATTCATTAGTAAGATGGGTGATAGCCATGTAGGTAGAACGGGATTTCCTAAAACCATATTGATGTTTGTATAATATTTCATTTTTATCAAGGTAGCTCAATAATCTGTTATAGGCTAACTTTTCAAGAATCTTTGAAATAGAGGGTAAGATGGAAATTGGTCTGTAATTAGTAAATACTGCAGGATCTTCAGCTTTGTATATGGGAATGATTTTGGCTATTTTTAATTCCTGGGGCACAATTCCACTTGAAAAGGACAAATTAAATATATGTGTCAGTGGTTTGACAATGGCATCAGAAACCACTTTAAGTAGCTCTGCACTCAAATTATCATAACCTGGAGCTGAGTTCTTCAAAGAGCCTAATATCTCAGAGACTTCACTGCAGGTAACAGGGCTTAGATGAAGTCCACCAGTAGGGGGTGGTGTTATAAATTGGAGTGGACTTTCATTAACCACAGGAATTTTAGAGGCCAATGCTGGTCCAATTTCGGTGAAAAAATGATTAAAGTTGTCAGCTATAGTTATAGGATCCTTTATTAGTGATCCATTAATTCTAAATTCATTAGGAAAAGCTTTCTGTGTTTTTCTTTTGTTGAGAATTTTATTAATGATGCACCAAAGTGCCCTCATATTATCTTTACACTTGGAGATTTCGGTACTGTAATAATGTTTCTTAGCCCCTCTAATAATATGATTTAATTTGTTTCTGTATTGTATAAATTGCCTATGATGAAATGGAGTAGGATTAGCAAGATATTTTTTGTATAATTTATGTTTATTTCTAAGGGACTTGATAATTCCTATGGTTACCCATGGCTTTATTGGTTTAGAGTGAGACTTAGAATTCCTCTTCTTTTCAGGAAAGGCAACATTGTAAAATTTAAATACTTCACTAATGAATACAGTGTATGCCTTGTGTGGGTCATCCAAGTCCAATACAGTATCCCATGAAAGATGCTCAACCAGCTCCTTAAATTGGTTAATGGTAAATGTGTTGATTAATCTATAGGTAGATGGGTTGGAGTTATTGTCCATAATAGATGAGTGTGCAGAAGTCATGAGAAATATTGGAAGGTGATCTGATATGTCTATACAAAGGATTCCTGAATTCATTTTTTTTATCAAGCACATTAGTGAAAATATTATCATATTCTAATTTGACAATAACAAGCTATGATGAGTCCTACGCTAATAAATAAATAAATAAATAGCATCTAACTTTTTTTTTTTTTACTAATGCCATTTGTTGTGCAAACACACTGTAGCAAGAACGTAGGTTTCATGCCAACATTGGGTGGTGCACATATTAATCAGGGGTCCTTCCCAAGGAATTCTTGAACATCAAACACTTAATTTCCTGCATTCTGGTGTTTTTTTTTTTGCACCAATGTGTGCATTTTCTGCATCAATTTATAGTGTGCACCAAGTTCATAAACCTTAGTACCCAAGCCTGTGGGGTCAAAATCATAAACACAAACGACAAAGAAACGACAGAAGAAGTAAAAGAAAATCAAAGATGTATTTTTCAATGTATGTTTATTTGAGTCTTTTTAACAATCACCATGATAAGAAAAGAAGTGATTAACTTTGTTTTTCAATCACTGGTATCACTTTGGGTGTATTTTTCATCCTGTATTGGGGGGCAAAATGAGCCAGGAGTTTGGCTGAGGTGTCTTCCTGTCTGTCAGCCGCAGGAAATGGCTCCACACAGACGAGGCATTTAGCTCCCAGGTGCAGACCCACCATTGGACGGCCTTGCCCAGATGGATAGTACTCCTTCCACCATAAAGACACTAGTCTTCCCCCTGCCCTGAAGCCACCGGTGCTCCTGCCCTGGTCCAGCCTCATCAAAAGGAGCCTGGAAGCTGGGAGGCGGATATGCTGGGCTGCAGCCCCAAATCAAGCTCACTTTTCTTTCCCTTGTAAGTGGTGCATAAAAAAAGTGGGGGAGGTGCACTTCTCTGGTAGACACCAGCTTCTTTCTTTCTCCTCTTTTCTGACTTCTGTATGTGTGGCTCCTTGCAGGTGTCCTTTTTTTCTGTCTTGATGTAGAAACCAGATCCCAAAATACAGTCAAAACGATCACGCCTTGTTTTCTTTCATTACTCGTTTATTACCTCTCATTGTTAGACGGGCACTAGAAATCAAATTGAGCTCACAGGCGCGCGCGCACACACACACACACACACACACACACACACACACACACACACACACACATTCATCCTGGCTGCCTGCACTCTGTTCTCCTGCAGGTGCGAGGGCCATCCGCCTGGCCCTTTTCATGAGGCCCTCTCTTTCCTGTCCGTCTGCAGCCGTCCATTCAGCTTCAATCACAGCACCAGCCGGACGCCACCGGACCACTGGCAGGGAAGGGAAGCGCCTCCACACACATCTTTCACTTGTTGAACGACAAGAGAAGAGCGGCTGGGGAAAAAAGAAAGGGTCTTCCTCCTCTGCATCTCCTTCTGCTTTCATCGTAAACAACTTGCTTTCTGTTTGTAACGGTGCTGTCCTTCCCCTCTTCCCCCTGCCTTCCCTTTCTCCCGCTCAGATGGGCTTTACAAGGAGGAGGAGGGGGAAGGAGTGCAAAAAGAGGACGGCCAGGCGCACTGTGCTGTGAACGGAGTGATGCTGAGGTCTTTTTGTGGCTCATGAATGGCACATTTGAGGTTTCCAGCCTTGCTCAGTGCCCCAAGCCAGCTTCACCTGTGGTTGGAGTCAATTGGCCTGTTGTCTGCCTGTCTGGAACCGTGCCCAGCTCTCTGCCAGCCAATTTGGTGAGCGTAGCCGCTCAGAACTGAGCAACAATAACGTCCACCTCAAAACCATCAATTAACTCCAAGCTCACAATGATGTATCCATTCACTGTGTGCCAAAACTGTTCTCTGACACAATTAATACCTACGCTAATACTGCTAATACCTGCTCTCTGTCACATTACACAGTACTGATGATTTTAATGGCTTCCAAGTTGTTAAATGACTGTAGTGGTGCATTCCATTAAGCTCACAATGTTGTGCTTTTTGTGTGTACTTTCAATTAACTAGAAAGTAAACACAATGCCATTAGTCTGTGAGGCTGCGTTCAGGCATTCATCTAAATGCTAACATCAGCATGCTAACATGCTAACAATGACGACACTAACTTGCTGATGTTTAGCATGATATTAGTTTAAGCGTCATAGCATGTAGACATTTGTTTATTAACACAAAACACAAAGCACAGCTGAGGTTGATGGAACGTCATTAGTATTCCAGATATTCAGTTAAAATATTAGATGAAATGAAAACTTGAGTCAGGTGTTCAGGAGACTGTGAATATAGGCCTACAAAATTTCATGGTTATTTAACAGATATTTCAAACTCCACCAAAGTGGTGGAAGAACCAACATTACTTTAAAAAATCAATTTGTATAGACGTCCCCATAAAAGTTATTTTGTCATGCAAATATATATATTTAGTGTGATGACCTTATTCACGAATTTGTTGATAAAGATAACCATAGCAAAAAGAACAGAAAATATTATTAAAATCATAAGTTCCAGGGCAGCCCAGAGAAAGAGGATCTTCCTCTTCTCTGCTTGGAAAAAATAACAAGGGATTTCAAAACGGATGGACTTTGCTTTCATGCTGTATAGGCTTCTTGTGCACAGGTTTGTCTTCGGAGATCCTGATCTCAGTGGTGAGATTACTTAAATGATTAAATAAATAATTGAGTGAGTTCTTAATTCTAATTTCCTTACATTTTGCTTTAAATTGTCTCAATTTTCAGTGGTATTCTGCTGGTGTTGCCTCCTTGTATCAATCTTTCTCATTTAACTGTAAAAACTCAGACGTGCTCATGTGTGTTTCTAAAGAGCACATCATGTGCCTGGGAGGAGTTCAGCTGAGGTGGGGGCATGTGAGGGGAGCATTTAGCTCACTTTTCCACCGTGTGAGCTGTCATTCTCGCCTCACGCAGCTGTGGAAATGAGATAAAACTGAGCTGCCGCTTTAGGAAGCTCTCACTCACTCAGCCAGAAACCTCTGAAGTACAAACGTTTGGTGACCTGTCATTGTGCTGGATGGCAGCTGGATCCTGCAACCAAAGGGGGGATCAACAGGTGGAGGGAATGAAGATTTGATTTCTGCAGCTTGTGGATTTTTTTTTTTTTTTTAAAGCAGAATTTTTGATTTGATTGTTAGACTATTTTGGTTTGTCATTTAAACTAAAGACATTTTTAAGAAGACTACACTGAAGATAAGCACACCTCTGAAGAGACTATGAATGTGCTGTCAAACCCAGTGATCAGGGCCCAGGAGCAGTCTCTGGCTCTCTGTGGCCCCGGCTCTGTCCAGGATTTACCCCACTGCCCTCCAGGGTTCAACCTGAGCTCCCGCCTGAACCCAGCGCCCATGCTCGGCCTCCAGAGCGGCCAAAGATCGACCAAACCTCAGAGGGAGCTGAGCCCCGAGGAGCAGCAGGAGCTTCGGAGGAAGATCAACAGCAGGGAGAGGAAGCGGATGCAGGACTTGAACATCGCCATGGATGCCCTGAGGGAGGTCATGGTGCCTTACGCCTCCTCGCCATCTTCCGCCTCCTCCTCTCAGTCCCACCAGCCCGGAGCTCCTGCGGGCCGACGGCTCTCTAAGATCTCCACCCTGGTTCTGGCCAGGAACTACATCCTTCTGCTAGGGTCGTCCCTGCAGGAGATGCGGCGGCTGCTGGGGGAGGTGAGCGTGGGGATGGGGGTGAACACGGGACCGGTACCCCGACTGCTACTCACAGGAGGGTGGCCCCTCATCTCTGGCCCCAGTCAGCTCCTCCTCACACAGGAATCCCTCCTCACTTCAGCAGCCTCCTCCACCTCCTCCTCTGCCTCCTCTTCATCGTCCTCTGCGGGTAAATGTCCCCTGTTGTCTCCAGGCCCAATGGAGGCCTCACTGGCCCCTGTGCAGTGGAGCTCTGCAGGGGGCTCAGGAGGTCCCCTGTGCCCCTGTGGAGTCTGCAGACTGCCCAGATTTAGCCACCCTACTCCGACCCCAAGATTCCCAAAGTGACACCTTGAAGATGAAGTTGAAGAATGGACTGATGACTGTTATGTGTATGCAACAATTTTTATATATAAATTGTTATTTAACATTTTTAACACATTTACTGCAGTTAATCATGATTATTTTTAAACCCAATGGATCTATATATTCTATAGTTGGTAAGCGAGTTTCTTTACTAAGTCAATCTAATAATCCCATTTTTGTTTCAGGGATGAGTTGCGTTTTACTTCTCTTATGTCACCAACAGAGAAACACTTGACTACTTTGATGACTCTTGTCTAAAGTGTAAGCTGTAATGACTTGTAATGCATGTTGCATTTGATTCCATAGTTTGATTTTTGTGTTTGTTGCTTGTTGAGTGAAAGATGTGACCATTTTAAGGAGAAAACATCTGGAGAGGGCTCAAATCAAGGACTTGTATGAAATAAAATTTATACATTTTTTTTCAATTGCTAACACACATCAGTCATAACTGGAGTCACACTGTCAAAAGTCTTTACGTTTATGTTGACCAAACTGGGAATCATCTCTCATCACATTCACACAAAATGCATTAAAGGATCACATTTACCAAAATCCAGGAACTCTTTTTCTCATTCATATTCCACCATTGAAAAACAAAACTGTTACAAACACATTGAAAACAAAATGATGACAGTCTCATTAGTAAACAGACAAAAAGGGACAGCTTCTAGTTTTGTTTGGATCAAGGTTGGGGGGTTGGTGGGCAGGGAGAATGCAGGACAAAACACAGAAACAACATGATTTATTGCAGTTACAGTGGTGTAATTTCAGCAGCCCTGGAATTTAAAGTATTTGTTCCAATGATTTATTTTTTACAAGTAAATTACTATATACAAAGATAAAGAAATAATAAAGTATATTGAAGCAAATTGCTGTTTCTGATTCATTCTTGTCACATTTTATTTAATACAGTTAATAGTCTAAAGGTTTCATTCTTATTGTATTCTGTGATGAAATGATGATTTATGCTTTTTGTTGCCTGTGTTTTTAGGTCAGTGTTGGGAGTGAATGCTTTCTGAGTAAGAACTGTTGCCGGATTAGTTATGATCCAACAAGCTTATTTTGAGTCATGTATTACAGTTTTTCATAATTGCTAAGACACTTTTCTTGAAACCTTCCACCATTTTCTCAAAACTCTAAAGACAAAAAGTTTTTTTCCAATTGCTTCAGCACGATTTTGAAAACAGGACTCATTTTATCAAAACAACACACAATTCACACAACCACACACACAAGTAGCAGGATACCTCGGATCTTTTGCAAAATGGCATCAATCAATAACCCCACCCCCACCCCCACCCCCTTTCCAAATTCTGCATTTGGCACTTATAATCAGAACAGAACATTCTAAATAGCACATTACAGTTTTTTACAATCGTTTACACACTAAAATTTAAATTTTCACACAATTAACAGCTCTGTGCATCAAGAAGCAAAACACCTGTCTAGAGTTGCACAACAATAAGCACAGACTCTGCTTCATACTTTTTGCAAAACATTACACACAGTGATTTGCAAAACTCTACACGCATTTTCACACCTTAGACACAGATAAGGATTGTGAGGTCACTTCCTCCTCATTGCAAAACCCTGGTTTGCCAATGACCACACTAATGAATGAACTGGATAACCACATTCACCAGGTGTGGAAGCACACATGTGCAAAATTGAAAATACAGCAGTCAGGTAGGTGATATAAAAGGCAGCTGGTGAGTTCACCTGTCTTCAACAAAAATGGAAGGAGTTAGAAGAAGAGTGAGAATGAGAGGGGGAGCTCAAAGAGGAGAAGAAGGAGGTAGAGGAAGAGGTAAAGAGGGATGATGTACTTTATGCAGTAATTTTTATTCGCCTACAGATTTTTATTTGTCTACAGATTTTTATTTGTCTACACTTTACAATAGTAAGGAAAACTACTATTTTGTTCTGATTTTCGCTGTTGATTGATATGTTACTGAGTATGGTAAGAAATACATATTTTCAGTCTGCAGCATCAGTGTTGTGCAGTGTTGGTAAGTTTATAGTATTTGTGTACTTTCTCTGTGTACCTCAAAGTAATCATGAAGAATGTTGTAAGTTTGTCAATATCTTTTTGTCATCTAAATGATCCCTTACATAACAATGTCTAACAAAAAGGTCGAGCACATGCTATTTTCTAAAATAGGAGTTCTTACAAATGCGTTTTGTATTTATCACAGTCGTGTGTAACTGACTGCAATAGTGTCTGATCATTTGAAGACTGTGTTAGTGATTTGAGAACAAAACAGCATTTTTTAAATGTGTGTATGTGTTTTGACTGAAGTGTGTATATTTTGACTGCAGTGTGTCATTTTGCAAACAATCTAGGAGTTGTGCAAATTGAGTGTGGTGTTTGGATAATTGTGTGAAAATTTTGAGAGACGGAGCCCAGTTTGTAAAATTGCGTGTAAACGATTGTAAAAAACTGTAACACAGCAACAATATTTGTGGAGACAAAATAGAAAGTATGAATTACACTCAGGTTCTGGGCTACATTGTTCCGATTACTGTTGCAACAGCAGATCTCTTGAGGTTGGCCTGAACTCTCTGTCCAGCCTCTCTCAGTGTCAAGCCAAAGTTTACAAAATGGTCAACCAGTCACATCATCTTTGGTCCTCATCTTCTTTGTTCACATCCTCCAATTGTGTTGAAGACAGGTATACCCACATGTTGCCTCTTTATACTGTAGTTCTCATGCTTGATCGGTAAGTTTACAATTAAACATCTGACTGTCTGTACACCTGACGGCCATGTTTGATAAATTGTTTGACTTGTGAGGTATTTTAAAAGGCAGTGTTTTGAAAGGGCAAAGAAGTGACATCATGTTAGATTTCTGTGTCTAATGTAGAGAAGTATGTTTAGTGATTTGAAAAACACTGTTTAGTGTTTTGCAGAAAGTGTGAGGCTGAGAATGTTCTTATAGACGTGCAGATCTGGGCTGAGGTTTTGCTCCTTGAGTGTCAGATTTCACTAATTGTGTTTTTTTAATATTAGTCATAAAAAAATTATCCACATTACAAGCAACATTCTCCCTTGCAAGACAATGAGGTGAAAACTCTCTGTGCTGGATGAAGACTTGACAAAACTCCATGCCTATCACTGCCAGCTTGGTTTAGGGATTTGATACACAAGTTTCAGATTTCAGTAACTGCATTTAAAGTTCCAATTTAAACACTGTGGAAAACTGTGATTCACGTCATTAGAAACAAGTGTGAAGAATTTTGAGTCTTGTGTAAATGATGACAGTTTTGTTGTAGTTGTGTTCATCTTCTACCATCTGTGTTCAACATTTTGCAGCAGAAGTGCAAAATGTGTCTTAGCAAGTAAAAATGTGTTTCGAGTCGAAGGATTAAATAAATGAGGCACTGAGCATTTGGTTCAGAATGGGACTGTAAGGATTTTGAAAAAAGTGGCTTAAGTATTGACCGATGTTTGTTAGCATTTGAAAGAAACTATAAAAGCCTTGAAACCTTTCTTACTACCCTGCATCCTGCATGAACTCATTATTAGCTGAGAAAGTAATCTTGGTGATTTCACATGAGAGATTTTTTTTATTTGTGTTATGCTGTGCTCTCCTCATTGGTTTGAAGTGGGAAGGGTTGTTTGTTATAAAATGATGATTTACTGTATTTTCATGCACTAATTACAATTTAGCAATATACCCTTAAGGTATCTGATCACAGTTATTTGATTGTTTCGCCTGTCTTTTATTCCTAACTTTAACGTTTGCTGTCCTTGTTTGAATCTTCACGAATGTGTGTGTGTGTGTGTGTGTGTGTGTGTGTGTGTGTGTGTGTGTGTGTGTGTGTGTGTGTGTGTGTGTGTGTGTGAGGAAGAGGTGGACAGCACAGTTTTATTTCAAATGCTGATCCGAATTCTTGGAGCTGTGGTGGTCTAAAGTTTAGACAATCAGGCGTGTAGCATCAAGGTTCTTGGTTTGAAGTGCGGACCAGCAAGATAAATCAGGGTGGAGAAAAGTGAAAGAGTATGATTTGCCCCTCCAACACTATCATTACTGAGTTGCCCTTGAGCAAAGCCCTGAACTGCCAACCACTCCAGTGGAACCTGTTTAACTGAGTGAATGTAATCAGGTGATTCTCAGCAACACATGCCTGGATAAATAAGAAAGGAAGTAGTTCCTACGTGAAACTGTGGATTATCTTATTCATCTTGTTCAAAACACAGGTGATTGGTTGAACCATCTGTGTATCACGTCTAACACGGGCTAACTTCGACCGATCAGATCAACAAATCATATGACGTAGTAGGAGAGCGCAGAAGAGGAAACACAACAACAAGCAGCAGTACAAAGTATGTCTGTAGATGATTCTTGTCATTTTTGTAAAGAAGATTTGCACATAAAAGGCACTGTCAAAATCATATTTGATTCAAAAAAGGCAGATTACGAATGAATAACTAGTAGAAGTCTCACTGTCATCACACCTAAAACCCTGCCTATAGCTGCCAGCAGTCCCTCCTAGTGGACGCTGATTGGCTGCACCACTTTTGGTGCGGACACAAATGGATAACTTGAAGCCTGGCAATATGCATTCTCACGTGATTTCGCAATCTCTCAAATCCAGTTGCCTCACAAGATAAAGTCCCCGAAACCCAGTTTGAAAACCACTATTGTAGGTGACAAAGCTGACTCCACAAAAACGACTTGTAAAAACTAAACTAAATTTGAAAAAATTTAAATTTGCATAAAATTTAAACTTCAGCTTTTGACCCCCCCGCACCACATCTATCGGGTCTTCGTCGATGGTGACAAGAAGCTGAGCTAAAAAGCTTCTTCCACCCTCCACACCGCCCCAAAATAGTGAAACAGTCCTCATCTCTCCCCCTATTCATCGCCCCAACAAGCAAAAGATCAAAACCCACCCGTGTAATTACTGCTCTGCAGAAAGGAGGCCTTTTGATTATTAGCCCCCTCACTCTCGTCCATCCTCAAATTCTTGATGTTTTTCTGTGTTGAGGAGCCGGGATGGGTGATTTGGTGCTACTCATTACACTCACTCCACAATATGTTCAAACGCCCAGAAAATGTGTCGCGCTGAATGGGGTTCACTCCTGCAAACTTGCCACCCCTCTGGAAGAAAGCAGGCAGCCTCATTCTGAGCGAGAATAAGAGGCGCTGGTAGGAGGGAGGATATTCTCAGCCACAACCTGGCCCTTAGCACTGCCTGCATGAATAATAATAATGAAAATAATCATAATCATAATGCTGATAAAATACTCAAAATAATTGGTACCCCGGAATAAGAGGATTATGGAGGGTAGATATGTGAATAGTGGCCGGTGAAAGGACGGGAATCTATTAGCATCAGGGAGGACAAAAGAGGAGCTGGATGCCATTAAGTGAGATTAAGCTAAATAAGGCTTGATTTTCTTACAAGGAAAAAGGAGGAAGGAGAGAGTGAAGGAGGAGAGGAGGGGGAGGAAAGGAGAGCCTGATTCATAGATCAAAGTAAGATGGCCAAACTTCACGTCTTTCATTTACATATAGCTGCTTTATCTCTGGAGGGATTAGCTACCTTGCTATTTTCTCCGGGTTGCTCTCTATTCTGCCACTTTTGCTCACCATCCATTTCCTCCTGCTCTCAGGATGGTTCAGCCCTTCTTCTTTTCTCTCTTTTTTTAAGTTTGCCTCCTTAATTTCTCCCCCCTCTCATTCTCTGCTCATTCTCTCTGTTCCTCCAAGAGGCTCTCACTTTCTCCTGTTTGGTGCTTTCATTGTTGCAGCGACGCAGGGGTCTGGTCAGGCTTTGTGTTAGCACTTTAACTCATCTCCATTTCATCACTGTTGTTCAATGGGGCGAGGAGAGCTTGTAAGACAATGCACGCACGCACGCACTCATGCACACACGCATGCACACACACACACGCACACATTCATGCACATGCACACACACACGGACACTGTGGACAACAACCAGAAAAGCAGACTTAGCGCTGAATGCCCCTTACTCTCATTAAAACCATAGCACATGCAAAGCCTGTCAGTGTTTTCTAGAAATGTTACTTTTCCTTCTACCTAATCAGATAAAAGTCTGGGTGAGATTAATATATATTTTAAAGACCCCAACAGGCCTTAAACAGAATAAATACAAGGTGGATATAGACAAGTGACAAATGGTACAAAAAAGTATAAATAGCCTAAAACAAGTATGAGTTACCAAAACTGTGTTAAGTAACTGTGTTAATATTACTGTAAGTAAACAGAATTTGTCGAATCATTTACAGTAACTTGAATTCACTAGTTTAATTTAATTTAAGTCCATATGAAGTGACTGGGGAGTACAAGGACAAATACTATGATTGAAAGAGTAAAAAATATAGAAATGAATGAACAAATGAATGAATGAATGAGTGTAAATGTTCCACGTATATCTCTGTATCTTTCTGAAACCGTCTCTGCTATGCAGCCAGGGCCGGCCCAAGGATTTTGGTGGTCCTAAATGAGATTCCTAAATGACATGCACAACCACCAAATTGCACACACTGTTCATAACTGAATGAACACACACACTTTGCATTTTTTCTTAATATCTGTAAATACTGGAGTAGCCTACTTGAATTGCAAAACTAAGGCATCAGTTGGCTTTCACGTTACTCTGTATCGAGTTACACCCAACACTGCTGTAAATATATAAAATGATTAGCAGACATTTTTTTCACCAAGTATGATCATCAAAAATTGACAACAAAGTTACCTTTAGCTAATAGCTTTTTAAAAATTCCTATCATGATGAAATGTTTTGTTCATGTTGGTTGTCCAGTGTGTTTAAACCACACAAAGATAAAACTCCTGCTCATGGAACCATACTGATTTTAATATGGAATTATTATTATTAATTATTAAACATATTATATTCATATTGGATATTAACATTTGCCTTAACTGTATTCTATCTTAGAACACTGTCAATAAATACAACACAATGAATGAATGAATTTTCAGACTGATCTAATACTGACCATCTGGTGTCTTGATATTGAAATCTAATAAAGAAAACACCTCTCTCTCCTTTTCATGTATTAGTACACTTCATTGTATACTTTTTAACATTTAGTTTTTTGTCAGATATGAGTATTTGCATACAGATTTCTACCTTTCAGTAAATCATCAGCTGTACAGAACAAGCAGGGGGTGGAGTGGAGCTTTGTTCTGACACTTGATGCCAAATTGCCTTCACAAAATCGGGGTTTTTAAACTTACAAATATTTGCTAGCGCACATGTTGCTACATAGGTAACTTCTGAAAAAACACTGGTATATCTTTATGTATCCATTTGGATTTGAGCATGTTGTTGTGTGTTCAACCAGTCACTTTATCCTCCAACATGTGTCTCTAATGTGGACGGTACACATTGTCTTGCACTGTCCCCTCTCCTGCAGCCTCTCATCTCAGAGTGTTGTTTGCCTGCAGCCTTTGTCGTACTGTTTCATAGCACTTAACCAGTCAACGTGGGGAGTCCTTGGCTTAGGAAGTCCTGAGCCATAAATTTCATCTCCACAATGAACAGAGCACAGGGGCTGGTCAGGACCCCCATTTACTTTCTAACCCAGCTTTTATTCAATCCCTCCCTAAATAACATCAGGCCCTCCTGTGCTGTCCCACCCTGAAATTCCCGATCCCCTCTGTCACCCCTTCTTTCTCAGACTGAGCCGATACAACAGGGTTACTGCTGAGCCCGCCGGCCCGCTCATTAAGCATCGTGTTCTCTCCCACCCATTCCAGCCCTCTGTCCTATTCACACCGCGGCCCTCATTACAACTTTACAGGCCACCATCAACCGTCACCTCATTACCCCTATCAAGCAGCTAAAAGACATGCCGAGATGGTGTGTGGTCACTGGAGGTGTATTGTCTTTACAAAATCTGAAATTATCTCTAAAGTTTTGCAAATTATTTAGTTTAGGGTTGATATATGGCTAATTTTAACTTGAATGAAAAAAAGTCATTTGTTTTTTCGTGTTAATGTTGCAGGTGGTCAACAAGCAGCACCTCACACTGACACGCTATGGGCATAATAATGAAAAGCTTTCGCCCATCACTGTTAAATGTATTTTCTTAGAAAATCGCATACAAATAAGAATCATATTAACAATAATGCCCTCTGCCTGTATTTTCTTATTTTCCTATTATTTTACTGTGTTTCTGATGCTCACAAATGTCCCAAGCACATTGTTTTACAACATGGGAAAGAGACTTAACAATGAACCATCTTTCTAGCGCTTCTACGACTGAAAAATTTTGCATATTTGACATTTCATCACCCCATATCCCCAGATTTAGTTTTGCAACTCCAAAATTACTTGTCTTCCTTCAAATAATTGGATTTCATCTGCTCAAAACAAGTTCAGATTAAAGGTGCTATTAAGCACTATAACAAAATCAGGGCGTGTAACTTTCAGTAGATAAGATGATGGCATTAATGTATTATGAGGCCCAGGAGCTGAAGGTCCTGTCTCCCTTAAACAGGTGTCAGTATGCTTTGATGTTAAGAAAACTGAGATTAATGTTTTTTGATTTTCAACTTAACCTATTCAGGAGATTGGAGCCTTTCCTAGCGTGGAAATCTGAGATCAGCAAAACTAGGATCTACGAATAGGACTTTCTATCAGCTGCTACATGTGAAAAAACGCTTAACTTGGATCCTGTAAAACTGTTTTTCTCCAAGCCAGTTTTGGGAGTTGGAGGATTAAAGTCCATCGATTTTAAAAGGGTCCAGCAGACTGTCTGTCGGCATGTGCTAAATGTTGGACAGCAGAACATGACTACCTGCAATCGTAGTGTAATGTAATTGTAACTTCACTATTAGGATTAGCCCCTACTACATCTTACCTTTAGGGCAAGAGTGAAAGTATCAGAGGATTGTCGCAACACGGACCTTTTCTCTTCTAATAAGTGTAATAAGTAACTTTTTACTTATTACTCCCATAAAAAGTAATAATATTACTTTACATATTACTTGGTAGCAAAAGTAATAAGTTACATTACTCATTATATCACTATATTACTTTTCTACCTTGTTGATGACGTTGTTGGGCCAAACAAACTCAAAATAATGACAATACTTCCACCTGTGAGAGTATGCCTCTCTCCCTCTCCCTCATTCTCCATGCTTCGTTTAGTTTTTAGCAGCTGATGTGCCCTGCTTTGACCTGCCATCATAAAACCCTGCAAGTACAAAAGTCAAAAAGTAAGAGTCAGAGTTACTTCGACCAATAACTTTAAAGTATTACTGTTTTGGAAATTGTAATCCATTACACTACATATTATCGGGTAAAGTAATAATATTAGAGTTATATATTACTAAGTTGTGTATCACTGCTCACCACAATTAGCTAGTAAGCTCAGATGGCAGTACTGTTAGTCCAGGACACAGCCTTACAGACCGACATAGGCCAGTTTGATAACCAGTTTGATGACAGGGAATGCAGTACTGAGGTATGAGGGTTGTAATAAAGTGCTGAAATAAATTAACAAAATATTCCATTCCATTGCTGGTTAATCCGACACATTCAGAATCATTAACATTACTGATTTTGCCATTTATTGAACATGCAGCTCAATTAGTGTCCCTCTAATATCTCGTTAAATAATTAAATTTAAATTTATGACAGCCAGTTGACTAATGGCTTGAAGTACAGTAATAACAACTAGTTGGGTAAATCTTTAGTCGGGTCACCATAGTTGCTGTGATGAATCACAATTGTACAAGTTGCAAGTCTCTGCAATTGATTTAGCAATCTAGTTTCTGAGAAATTATGTTACTGACTATAACACCACAGTCTGGGGTTCACATCCAGACTCCTGCAACACTTTGGTTAAAGCGAGGAAATAATGTTATTTTCATATAGGTTTAGGCAATAAAAGCATTTTGGGTAAGGTGAGGAACAGATCATCATTTAGGTTAAATATCAGTTTAAAAAATCACACAGCTATCTTTTGAATAACGCTGTAGTCAATATGAGTGCATAGTGTTTTGCAAGCCTATTTTGGTGGAAAACAAATTAAACTTCTCGTTGACATTTTTACTGATATTTTCTGTATTTTCTGTACCAACATTATTTTTAACATTATTTTAATATAAATGTATTGGGGTTTGCATTATATTTCCCTCAAAAATGTATTTGCAATTGCAGATAAGTTTAGACACAGCTGGATTTTGATACAGCAATAAATGGAACCAAGAAGAAGAAACTTTTAAAACTTTTAAAAAATGAAGAAAACTTTAGAGCAGTCTTTGTAAAGTGGACAGTTTGAAAATAAACTAAAATGAGTGAAAACATGGGTATGATCCTTTTAAATGTGTGCGAGTGTATGTCGCTGTCGCTGTGGCAATGAACTCCTGGCCCTCAGTTTGCCCTCTGAACCCTCGGTGGCCTTGGAAGCAGGAATTCCAGTTAACACATCACAGATCAGTTTTCTTTTCTTCATGTTTTGTGTTTCTGTCGCTTCTTGTCAAACGTCGGCTGGGTGTCGATGCGGCCTGACAGCCACCAGCCCTCTCCCTCCTCTGTTTTCCTGTCTTCTTTCTTCCCTTCCTTTCTCTCGCTCCTCTGTTTGGGCTCCTCTTTCTTGCCTCCTTTTCTGCTTAATTGAGTTGTTTGGCAGGCGGGCTTGTCAGACAGCGCCGTCTATGTGGGGAGTCTGAGGGGCAGGGGGGCACCCGCCATTGTGCTCCCAGAGACGGGTTAGTTTTTCACTGTTACTGCTGCATGAGTTAACATGGCCCAGATTAGGACCGGGGGAGCTGGAGTAAAACTATTATTATTATTATTATTACTAAATATTATGAACGTTTTTTGTTTCTTTTTCTATTTTTTCTAATATGCATCTGTTTTAGTCTTACTGCAAACTTTGTAGTCGCTCCTGAAAACTATTTTTGTCAAATCTACAAAACAAAATTATATTCTGGCAGTAACCATAATTTTAATAAATTACATGACACACTACATACATATACATCAGATATTTCCCAATGTCATGGTGAGTCCAAAACAATCTGAAAAATATTAAATTTACAATTTGAGTTGACAATTTCTTTGACATTTTAAAATATCCATCATTGACATTTTGACTATTAAGAGACGAGAGTGTCTCCTCAGTTTTAAGTGCTCAGCAAACCCATAAATATCGTCTCCCTGTATGAGAGAGTAGAGTGGTGTGAAGAAGGCAAACACTGACTGTGTGTGGAGTCATCAATCATCAGGACAGAGAAGAGGGACAGAGATGAAGAGGAGGATTCTCATTTCACTTTTTCTTTTTTTTTAACATTGAGAAGCATGTTAGTCATGTGATCTCATGACCAGCTTGGTTAAAAGAACAAGAACTGTGTTGTGGTAAAGTTGCATTTAAAAGTTCTGTGTTCAAAACTTTACTTAGGTAAAAGTATGTTGTATTATCAGCAAAATGTACTTAAAGTATCAAAACTAAAAGTATTCATTCTTCAAATCAAACTGTCCCTGTCAGTGTTTTTGCAGTATCAAGTATATTATATTATTATATACAGTATTATGTTTTTAGATTAATAATACAGCTGCATTAATGTCTATCTTGCATTTTACTGCTGTAGATGTTTAAGGTTGAGATCATTTTAAATACTTAATGTGTTGGGTGGTTTAATCTACAGCAATGCATCATATTCTATGTATCATAGTGTTGCTGTGACAACCATGGAGCTCTTAAAAGTCACCTTTTCATTGTGCCAGAAAACAGCATGCATTTTCCAACTCATCTAATAGTTAATTTAGCTTAAGAAGTAGAAGAATTACCTCAACCCATAAAGGAACACTTATTCCTTCATGAAAAATAAATAAATTAATTAAAAATCACCAAATTTAGAGATACATGGTTTCCACTTGGTACAAAAACCTGAAATCTGAGAGGAAAGCAGTGATTTTAGTTATTTACATGTGGATTCTACATGACTGCCAACCATTTCCCATACAGTATGCTGTAATGTTCCAAGAGAACCAGGAAGAGAATGAGCGAGTCAGGACACAGCACAGGCCTGAATTACCTTCTGTTATTTATTTAGTTTCATTAATATACATTGTTTGTTTTTGCTGTGGTTATAATCCACTCAGGCTGAATATTATTCCTTGGATATCTAAACTTCAAATGTATATCGTGACTGTCAGACAAGAATAGTAAGCTTCAAATTGATGTCTGATTTATAAAACTGGGAAACTCTTTTAATAAACACATTTTTGTTGACTTGTTAATCATCAGTGTTAACTTATATCTCTCTGCTAAGACTGCAATTTCTAGAAAGACTCTATCACTAACAGGACGATCTGAAAAGTAACAACGTCGGCCGAAGTAACAATATTGCTTCTATCGTTTTAATTGTGCTATTATTCTTTAATTTCCTTGTTGCGTATATTGTTTGTATTTTGTGAGTGTAGGAAAAGCACGCTCCTCTCTTCCCTCAGGGTCGACGAACCTGTCCATCTGCTCACACGCACACCAAAACAGACAGCCAAGGGCAAAGGGGAGACTCTTTGTTTGTGTGTGTGTGTGTGTGTGTGTGTGTGTGTGTGTTATAAATATGAGTTTTTTGAAGGGTTGGGTGTGTAGTCAGTTTACATGGTACAAGGTCTGGACCAGAGCCACTACACTTCAGCTCCCTCCCTGAGGCTGCCCCACCTCTCCTTACTTTTAAATCACACACACACTCACACATGTCTACACACACGCACACTCATACACACTCAGTGATGCTCTGACAGCTACACACACAGACACACTTGTGCCATCACATAGCCGCTCTCTTTCTGCTGACCAGCAGAAACCCTGGACGCCTCAACCCAAGGACAGTGTGTGTGTGTGTGTGTGTGTGTGTGTGTGTATGTGTGTGTGTGTGCATGCTCGGGGCCACAGCTCCACACCTCCTCTCCTCCAGCCTGCTGGAATGCCAAAACCAGCCGGCAGGGTCAACACAGGAGTCAAAACACTTCAGAGGAACGCGGAGAGGCCAAGCAGCGTCGTGCATTTTTATCACACAGGTACATGATTTTGACCCATTGAACAATAAAAGGAAATGACTTTACTTTGAAGGCTGGAAAAAGCTCCACCGTAAGTTAAAAGGTGGAGAACGTGTGTTGGCTGTGCTGCTTTAGAGGTCAGAAATGAGCGAAAAACTGGATGCACTTGAACACTGATAAACAGTGTGCTTGTCTTGGGGTTTAACCAAAATTTCTCAGTGATATTCACCAGTCAGACAGAATAGTGCATTTCTAATCAGCTCTGTTTTCAATAAATCGTAATGTAACGCAGGGGCAGCTTACAACTCTGGAAGCATATTATTGAAATTAACACTTTCACAGTGTCTATATTATCATCAAATAGATCAGACTCACATAAAATGTACATTTTACTGATCACATCAAATCTTGGAGAGTTAAAGGTATAGTTCAGATTATTTCAAGTGGAGTTGTATGTGGTATTTATCCCTTGTTCAGTGCATTACCCTCAGTGCTGCACTGTATCACTCTGCAGATCAGCTGTTACAGTAGTTTATTCAAGAGACAACAAATACAAGTATATAAAAATAAGCGATTATAACAGAGATAATGAAATGCAGTTCACTGTGGAGACATGAGGAAACTTTTGTAAACCAGAGGCCGACAGACAGAGAAGAGAAGGCAAACTTCTGTGAAAACTGGAGGACATGAAAGATCACAGGCTGCTGGTGCTGATGTGTAAACTGTAAGCCCACGGACCACAGACGCAGAGAGCTGTAATGAGGACTTGGGTAGAACACAACCTGCAGTTCTTTGTGAATATAGTTTGCATCACCAACCATCCCGAGCTCCCTGTGGCACCGAATGTCAGTGTCCTGCGGACAATTTTCCAAAGACAAATTGGAAAAAGAACATCCCGGACCTGAAGGGCCAAATGAGGATTTGTTCTCAAAGTAAGTTTTTGGCTCTCACTTCATTTATTGCATAATGACTATTAGACAACAGTTTCAATGGCTGTGTTAATGTTATACGTATATGGTGACTACGATACCTGTTTGTTTGAACAGCCCAGATAAACACATGCAGGCACCGTGGTCAGTCTGATCTCGCAACTTTCTGACCCAAACAGCTGATCAGCAGCATGATACTGACTGACCGAATCTTTCCCTTTGGATCCATTTTAGGAAAAAAGAGTGGGGGAGTGTTTTGATCACACATTTCCATCTGTTTAACAGAAAAAGGTTTATACCCCTTGAAAGGTTTTTAAGATCTGTTTGATTTGGGCTGTTTATGTAAGCATTATATTTTGGACTATAATTCTGATTGTGAGTCAAAAATAAAGAACTCAGTGTGAAATCAGCAGCTAATGGGTGCTAAAGGTTTGCAGTGTGTGTCTGTGTTTGCCTATATGAATGTGTGTGTGTGTGTGTGTGTGTGTGTGTGTGTGTCTGTGTGTGTGTGTGTTGTGCAGTGTACCCACCATCCTGAGTCCTCTGTTGGGAAGGGCATGGTCCATTCCTCCTGTGTGCAGGTGTCATGGCTGGACCTCTTCATTTGCATATATTTGCATGCTGTCAAACGGAGCTGCTGCTGACAGCTTCCAGAGCCGACTGTCTTCCTGGACCCCGGCCCAATCCTGTCGGCATGGTTACACGGCACGGTAAAGTGTGGCGCGGCAGGCTTGCGGCCAGGCCGATCAGCCTGAGTGAGAGCTTCAGGGAGACGTCTTTCAGCGGACAGACATCAGCTCAGACCAACGACCTCCAAATGTCACTGAGTGAGGGCACGAAACATCCATGTACATATATGTTGGTATACAGCAATGCAGAGACACTTTGAAGGCCCTTCTCAACAAAAATGTACCCACAACTAAACTAGTAACTAAAAGTTATTTTTGCACATAAGTGTTAGGTTGATAAATGTGTTACGTTTCAAGTCACTGCAGGTGCTTTTCTATATCATACCAAGACCATGATCTTTAACCTCAACCAAATGCTGTGAGTGCCTGAACACATACATAAAGTTTGAAAGTTTTGCAGTTGCTACATGCTGATATTACAAGAGCTGTGCCTGGTTGGATAAACTACCTTGAGTTTCGAACTTACATTTGTCCCTTAAGCAAATCAAGGGTTCACTTTGGAATGTTGCGTAAAGCCTCCCCCCTCTTGTGTCTTTGCCCAAGTGTTTAAACTAAAGCTTTTATGGCTGTTGCTGTCATAATACAGCACATGGGCATTCCAGTTACCATGGTTAACTTCACTCCGTTAATTCTTTAAAAGGATACTACACTTTCCATGATAACCTACTCAATATGTACTCACCATTATGCCAATGTGATGATAGGTGCAGATCTTCAGTTCACAAAACAATCCTGGAGTTTCAGCAGAAAACAGGGTAGCAGCCTCATCCAGTACAATGACAGTGAATGGTGACCACGGATAAAACGTTAAAAATAGCACACAAAACAAACACAAAATGTCTCCATCCTGCTTGTGTGGTGTAATCAAAGTGTCTGCGAGCCGCAACATTTAAAATTCACCGCAAAAGACGCCATTTACGCCATGTTTTTAGCTGAAATGTCAGCTGTAGCATGTAGCCGGTAGGATGGTAAACATGGCGTCGATCTCGCGAGACTTCGTATATATCCTAATGGCCGCACATGCCGAAGTCTCGCGATATCGACGCAATGTTTACATCTTACCGGCTACATCCTACAGCTGACATTGTATACATCAGTGGTTACCAAGTTAGCTATTGTTTCGCTAACATATGTGTCACTTTTACTAGAAAGGAGAAAGTTGACCTATAGCTTACTCAACTAGAGCATAGAGCAAAAGGAGCAGGACTTAAGAGCAGCCAATTGGACCTTTTCAAGAAAATGTGGACCAAACCCTCATTAGAACTGACTGATAATAAACTTTATTACCATTGCCACAGAAAATAAAACATTAAAATGTATATTGAACCAGTTTATTCTAAATCAGTGTGCAGAAACAGCCATAATAAAGTCTGAGCAGTCCTGATAGGAAAAAAAATAAACATAATGGAGTGATTCTACGTCTTTGCATAACCTTAATCAAGGTAATCCACTGAAAGACAAATAATTTTATGCAAAACCTAACATCTTTGTTAAGACATCCACTGGGAGAAGAGCAGCAGAATTAGGCTTTTTTGTGTTTCTCTCTGGGACTATCTTTTATCAGAGCTTTCTTTCCTGTGTCCACCCACTCCCTCCCTCCAACCTTAAAAATTCAAAAAACAATCTGAAGGTGAGTCCATTGTCCAATCTCCATCTCTAAAATAAACTGCCCTCTACCCCCCTCCTCCCTCTTCCTTCTGTCTCCAACCATTCTGCTTTTGGCAGTCGTGCCGGGACCTTTCAGAATGACTTGTTTGGCCCCTGATTTCTGGACATTAGGCGCCAAGAGACACAGAAGCCAAAGAGTCAAAACGGGCTCTCTCTTCAGTTCCTCCCGCCCTCTCATCCGTACCTCCTCGGCGGGTGTTTGTCATACCCCGCTGAGCCAAACAGACGTGTGTTTACCAGTTTACTGTAGCTGGCCAGGGAGGCTTGTCGGTGTGCAGGCCAGCGCTTTGTCTCTCACACTGTGAAACACAACAGCAGTTAGACTTCTCCCTGACAGCATGCTAATCGTCTGATTTAACTCTCCCATGTTTAATCATGAGGAGAAATGAAGGGAGAGAGAGAGAGAGAGAGAGAGATTATGATAATTGGTTCAAAGTTCTTTTGTGTTGGATCCCATCTGTACACTTTTAGGTGAGGTGTCACTTTCAACATGTCTGTTTCTTTTCAGTGCAAACAAACAAACATACAGAAGACCATAGCTTGGTATCGTCTGTTTTGCAAAATAACAGAAATGCTTTTCACTCTTATATTTTGTGTGTGAACCTTCCACAAGGATTAGTTTTATGTAAATCTGTCAAGAAGTAAATGAAGTATTGTGATCAAGGCGTTAAGCTGCACTGAAATATATTTGCATGTGCACATGCTGTTTTAATAATCACAAAAATAAGTCACATTAATATAGCTCTTCTCTGTGTACTCAGAGTGTCTTTGAGTAGCAAAACAAGGAAGATGATTGAAAGACCTTGGCATCATTGGACCTGAGGCAACAAGAGGTGGGTGGACTGGTGCAGGAGAGCAAGGGACATGCTAGTCACAGTAAGTTACTGGAGGTCTTGTGAGTCATGAGAATTTGTAATCATGAGTATTTTTGTTGGTTGTGGAGAACTGGTATGATATGGTCTTGTGTACGGGTTGGCAAATCACTGGTCAAGTTTTAAGGTCGTGGTACTGTTGCCATAAGATGCTCTGGGGTCTGGGCCAGTAGATCAGAGCATCATCAGTATAGAGGTGGACAATGAAGGATATGGAGATGGAGGATATGACAGTGTTTCACTGCTTATTAAAAAGATTTCTGACTTCTCAAATATATTTAATGAAAACGCATGTTTAAAGCATGTGTCTCATTAGTCTATGTTAATTGTTTGTTGTAGAGGTGGCAGGTCAGAAAATGCTCATTGCAGTTGTCTTAAATATGATGTCTTTCCAGGACTATTTCTATCAAGGTATGCAAAATTACTATTTTAAATGTTTTTTGGGGCATTTTTTTTATTGGATAGTTAACAGTTGAAAACCTAGGAAACACAGGGAGAGAGCAAGGTGAACTACTTGCCCAGGATAGTCAGCCAGAATTAAACCAGTGATATTGCAAGCGTGCTCATAAGTCTGGTTTGCAGTCAGTGTTTCAGTTCATTTGAAAGGTGCTGGGTGGGGTCAAGGTCAGGGATCTGTGCAGGCCAGCCAATTCATCCCACACAAAACTGTTAACATACAACCTACTGTTTATAATTTAACATTATCACAATCCCTGTGATGTTTGACTTGACTGCTTGTGTTACTTTCCTTTTTGTCATAACTGATGGTGAGGACAGGAAGTAAAAACTAGTAATCTACTGATTATATGGGATATATGAACATCGGGTTTATGGTTAATGTCAAAAATAGGATGGGGTTTAAGAACAGGGTCTTAAATTTAAAATGGAAGTGTTGGAAATGAATTATCTATCACATCCTTTATTGGCTGACATGATTGTTCAGGAGGCAGCGGCATCATGGGAGTCAGAGGGACTTTTGGTGCTCAGAACATGTGAGATTTACAGACACTACAGTGTGACGGGCCGCCACAACAATCCACTCTCTCTGTGACACAGACAATGGTGGGACTGTTCAACCACAGACGTACAAGTGTCCCGGCCATCTGTCTGCATACCCCCACAGTGCAAACATTGTGCTGCACACACACACTGTTGCCACCCCCCAAAACACACATCCACCCCACTGTCATACGTGTGCTAACTCACACAATGCAGAAATATCCATTCTACCAAGTAATGTAAATATTAAAACACTTTTTTAGAACTGTTAACTTTTCAAGTATTTATATTTTGAGCAAATTACCTATAATTTGCATGGAAGTGTTTAAGGGTAGAATCAGTGCGATTTGTCTGAACTGCTTGTAAGCACACCAGAAAGATAGTTGATTGCTCAAAGAGTCTCATTCCCAGGATGTCAGATACCAACGTTTCATTTGGAAAGGCAAAATGTCAAATATTTGTTTGATTCAATACCGTGGAAACTGAGAATTTTGTTTTTACAATTTCCTGATATTTTATGGAGAAAAGAAACTCCAAAACATCAAAAATAACCTGGTGCTGAATCAGAACGGACAAGCTAGCCAAATAGATGAAGAGAATCAATGATTTTAATTAGTATTTTGGATCAATAATCAAGAATTTAATTGATATGGCAAATAACAGTTAGTTGCAGCTCTCATTCACAGAGAGGTTAACAACCTAATAACAACCTGATGGCAACACAAAGTAACTCCTCTATTGGCAATGACTTGGCAAAGATCAACTAAAAGTACTGTCAGGAGGCATCCCTGGAGGCATAAACACACACACATACTACACACACACAGGCATACACAGAGCTTTAAATCTAAAGAGACTATATGTGGAGAAGGCACAAAGGGTGTGTGTGTCTGTATGGACGTGTGTGTGTACCAGCAGAATAAGATCGGGTCACCATACAGTCTCAGCGACAGTTGAGTAGTGAAAGGCTGCTGCAGAAGAGAGATGCCTCTGTGTGTGTGTGTGTGTGTGTGTGTGTGTGTGTGTGAGACAGAGAGAGAAACACAAAAAGAGAGAAGAAAGAAAGAAAGTCTGTAGCCTTCAGACACATCCTCCTTCTCTGTCTGAGTCTTCACATTGTTTGTATGTGTGTGTGTGTGTGTGTGTGTGTGTGTGTGTATTTGCACACGTGTCATTCTCCTTACTTTCTTTGTGTACTTTTTGAAGATTCTTGAATATTTTTTAAAGGATAACTTCGGTATTTTTCAACCTGGGCCCTATTTCCCCATGTGTATGTGTGTGTATGATTGATAGGTGCATCTCGTTTTAAAATTGGTGCGGTACTGAGGGACGCGGATGCAGCCGGCAGCCACAAAACGAGTTATAACGGTAGATATCGGGGCAAATTGGTCTGTAAAAGTTTGTACATTAAACGTGCTTTTTTTCGCCACAGTCCAGCTCACATCACCAATCTCTGTCAACAACATGTAACATCTGTGTGTTTCAGGATGGGATGTCTTCTCTTCTTGGGCTGGCAGTAGTCATCTTGAGAAAAGTGCACGCAGACCGGATGGTCTGCCAGGGGCAGTGTTTGGAAAGGAGGGTTAGCATCCAGTTGTAGCACAATTAGCCACAACTTCAGCATGTTGCTGTGCGACAAAGTCAGCCTGTAAAAGCTGTACAGGGTGTTGCACGACATCCTGTTCTTGCACTTCGATGACGCAAAAACACGAACCATTGTTTTCAATAGTTGCAGTAAAACTTTCAACTGAACTGTGGGACAGCTAACTCCGCTCTGACCGGCTCTCAGCATGACTCCTGTTTTCTTCCGGCAACAAACAAAGATCCTGCGAGATGTCGTCACACACAGCAAGCAGTAAATGAAGCATACTGTTGACAGAGATTACACTGGTGATCTGAGCCTGACTGTGGTGAAAAAAAGCATGTTTAATGCACAAACTTTGACGGACCAATTTGCCCCGATAACTACCGTTATAACTTGTTTCGCAGCTGCCGGCTGCATCCGCATCCCTCAATACCGCACCAATTTTAAAACGAGTTGCAGCTGTCAATCATACACACACATACACATGGGGAAATAGGGCCCAGGTTGAAAAATACCGAAGTTATCCTTTAAGTCAGTCATTACTTCTGATTGAACATTTGACATGTCATGGTTGTATCACAGTCTAGTTCTCAGAGGAACTCAGCCATTCAATTAATATTAACGACATTGGGAATGGTGAAAATGTAAACAAATTGAAGGGAGGGCTTCTTCTTAATGATTTATCATGTCAGGTGGATATAAAGTAAAAACATGACATGAGAAAATACTTTTGCTCTTGGGCACAGATCCTGGAGATGTCCTGATATCAGCTACACACATAACGGCTACAGAGATTCTGCTGGGGTCCACGAGAACTGTAAATGGTCAGGTTGTGTTTTCAACATGTTTCTGACTCAGTGGTCTTCTCCTTTTCAGTGATAAACGTCCAGTAAAGCCAATCTCATCTGCAAACCTGCAAACCCATGTTTGCTGCTCTCAATGAAATAACATAAACACAGTGATTGCACTGCAGTAGTCTTTTATTGAGTCTTAGCTGCTTCGTATCACAAACTATATGAAAGAATGCAAATATAGATACTAAGGGAAATATTAATTAAAGCACAACACAGGCGTTTTATAGCTTTAGCATAGCATTACAATATGTGTGTCTAGTGTTGCTGTGGTGATATTGGAAGGGGAGGGTGAGGTGAGCGATATTCAGTTGCTTGCATCCTCAGCCTCACTGCTAAATGCCACTAAATCCTACACACTGGTCCTTTAAATAATATAATAATCACTGAGCATGACAGAAGTCCTGTGCTACCTTTGATTTAGCATATCAATGGGCTGTATTGATATCAGCGGAAATCTGCAAAAATATTTAATTCACATGCAAGACATAAACAGTGCTATATATACAGTATATGATTACAATATGTAAATTTTACATTTTGTCTAAAAGGTTCTGTAGATATCTATTGCACTTACATATAAATTTAGATTAGATTACTTCTTCCTCAGTAGGGTCATTCATGCTGGTTTTGACTAGTGAACACAGGCTGGTTTTGTGTGTATGTGTGTGTGTGTGCGTGTGTGTGTTTTGTCCTTATTCAGTGTGTCATACAAAGACAAAGACAACACAGCCCGGGAGACGAAACACACACCTGCATCCAAACCCACAGAGGAGACACTCATGTGACAGTCTGAATGGTGTCACTTCTTTCTTTCTGTCTCTTTCTCTATTTTCTTTCTTTCTTTAATTCTTTCTTTCTCTCTTGGACTATGAGCGACAGGCTGACCACTATAATCTGTGTACCATCAGCATACTGTATACAGAGACGTCCCTGTTTTCAGTATGAGAGACAGTTGGCGGTAACAGTGTAAATCACAGTGAGTGCTGTCACAGTGAAGGAAGCAGAGACACATTCACTGTCCAACAGATGGCTCATACATGCTGCGGAGCCTGGAAACCTTCTATTCTCACACTCAGACGTTTCAAGGAGCAGCAACTGTTTCAATGCTTGTTTGTTTTACACAGAAATGACAGAAAACACATTTTCAGCCGAATAAAAAAGAAAACCTTCTCTTTGGCAGCCCTATGTAGCAACAGGAACAGCTGGATTTCTGAAAAATAATGCTCTGAAACTCTGTAATACGGAAAGAAAACAATATTAAAGTAAGATGAAATGAAAAATGCCTCTCACGTCATTAGGTAGTTAGCTTGTTAGCAACAGTATGGTCCATAGGTGCGTCTTCCAAGATATCTACCAACTCAAACCTTGTTCTGTTTCACCAAAATACCAATGTTACACTATAGAGGTGCTGGCTATTGTTGATTCACTTTGGGGAAAAGTGGTGTCGGCCAATTATGCATGAAGGATTTTACATTGGACTGCTTCAGCAACTAACCTTAGCTAAATTGAGTGATGGACCAGGCCTCGCTGATTAACATTCCTGTACAAAAGCACAATCTAACTTGTACAAAAAGACCACCTAATGGTTATTCATTGGTTTTGGGAGGAACTGGGTCATTTTTTATGGAGAAAATGCCTCTGGCTTCAACTCTGGGTTCAGCTAACTTAGGTGCCATTAGTGGGCAATGCAGCAGGGCTCAGCAGCCTCCTAGTGAACACAGCTAGAACAGGATGAACATAGCCGTCAGGACTGACAGGGAATACAGTACAGAGCATTTACAGAGTTTTCTGCTTGAAATATGGCTTTACATGTATCTAAAGAGCTAACCGCTAACAGCCAGGCAGCTAAGTTAGCTGTCTCTCCTACCAGGTATCAGGAGGCAAACACAACAAGAACACAACCTTTGTGCTTTAAGAAGAGGCAGCTGGGTAATGGACGGCTGCACTATACCTGTATGGCTGAGGGGGCGTTGCATTATCACTCATTCAGTGCTAGTGGCTACTGTGAGAAGTCCATGTCTAGCTCCCTGATTTTATAGGAAACAAATAGCACTCAGATTTTTATTTCACGTGAACTTTAAAAATCAAACGTACATTTCGAGCCCTTTTTTCATTTGAGAGTGAATATGTATCTAGTTTGTGTTGTTAGCATGTAATTTAATTCCAATAAGTGATATATTCTTTATTTCTTTACTGATTTGGGCCTATCTCTTTCTCTGTGTATCTCCCAGGCTGTCTCCAGGGCTTTGAAAGCTTGAGACACTCAGGGACTCACTGCTGCTGAGGAATGAATAATTCTCCTAACAGCTCTCCTTTTACACCTTTAGAGAGGGAATCGTCTGACTGAAGTTCATCGAGTGCTGTGAGGAGTGGTGCTGTGCTCTGTGTGAGCTCTCACAAAGGGACGTTGGTCAAGGAGAAAAGCTACAGATTTGTGAATGAGCAGAGAGATAACTGTTCTGTCTGCATGACATCATTTCTACAGGGAATAGAAAAGGGAAATAACATGAACATCTCCATCCAAAAAATATACCTTGAATTAACATAACGTGGCTCATCAGCCAATAAAAGTGCATTTAAATTGGAGAACTTACAGTAAATTAAAAAATATATTATGCCTAGCAAAGTGACCCCTTACCTCCTCTTAAACTGTAGCATTATTGGAACTATGCCAAAGCTGCCTTTATCTGTTATATTGTTGCTGTCATTCCCCAATGCATTGCGGGATATTTATACCAGTGCACTGTCCAGTGTTTGCATATTGTAAGATTTCTCTTAGGTCTCACATACTGCCAGCCTAATTACTAGCATGTTTGTATGGAATTTCAGACACAGCCATACTTTTATTATTATGTTATATTCCATTTCTGACATATTCTGCCAATAAATCCCTGTAAATCTTACACACTGGACCTTTAAGGTTGGACAAAGCAGTTTTGACAGGTTTGCATGAGACGGAAGTGAATTTGGCAGTATACTCAAAGCAAGACTAAATTTGATGAGCTTTCACAGGAAAATAATCAGGTTTACGGTCGCTACAGCTGGCTTGCCCAGCCTGTTGTAGTTCCTGGACTCTTGATCACCTCCCCCAGACCATCTGCATCTGTGAAACAATGTAATGTGATTTATATTTGGTTAGGTTGTTTGTTTTTTACTTGGGCTGCAGACTTATATTGCTTTTGGGATATTTTTTGTTTGTTTTGAAGACTCACTGATGATGTCTGCTGTGGCTGTGACTGTTAAGCTTCTTCATCTGGCATGGACACCACTAAACAAGTGTACTGCCAGCGCTAACAATGTACTAAAGCTGCCACTTGATGAAGTCAACTCTTGTGTTTGCTATAGTCATTCACAGTTTTTATCACATTTCTTACATCATTCATTCATATTCCTGTGTCAACATGTCACTTGTACACCATGGGTTCTCGATGTGCAGCCTGTCGGCCAGTGGCAGCCCTCACAAACACTTTGTGCAGCACACACTACTGGCATGATCACCCTAAACACTGTGACCGTAACATTAATGACTTCATGCTCATGGACCTCTTGGTTATGGTGATTCACATTTTTTGCTAAACCTTGAAAAAATTTATATAAAACCTATATATACCCCTTTACCGGCTGCTGACTCCTCACTTCTTTTAATAGTCCGGTAGGAAACACAAGTCACCAACAACTGCTAGGCAAAAACAAAACTTTCCTAGCAATGCTGAGGAATAACCAGGTACATGTTGTTAAACTGCTGAATAAATGTAATTGTAATCGGTTACAGTTACTAAGAAAAATTATGGAACTAAATGGTGTTAGCATTTCACTCAAATCACTGATATGCCTAAGTGAGCCAATAGTATGGCTTCAGACTGTCTTGTTTTGATTCAGAGAAGTTCAATGGTCCACGTGAAAGCAGTTAAAATGTTTAAAATTAGTTTTAAAAAAATTTGGGTCTGCCTCAAAACATATCACTTTTCATCAAATACAATCAGATTTTTTTGCGATTTCTTTTAGACATTCTGCTGATAAACTAACAAAAGCAGAAAATCAAATGGGACTTAACACATGGACCTGCAGATCTAAGACAAAGTAACGTTTATGTGATCTAATCAGCATGTAAGTGACAGATCAGAACTTCCATAAAACACAGCCTAAAACTATAGAGACCCATGTCTGGATATTGTTTCCCAATTAGCCAGAACGGCAGTCATTTCTACAGAGACTGTTGCCAACATCTGAAACAACAGCCAGTGTATTTAGCAATTAGCCGCAGTGTGGCCCAATGGGAGTGGGAGTGTCCTGGCAGAGAGAGAAAACATCAGGGACGGACCTGGAGACGGAGCAGGGTAGAGACGACTAATTTCCCTCAGGAGGACTCAGATGCACACACAAGCACAAATGCATGAATACAAAATGTATACGCACATACAGCCATATGCACACAGACAGATACACACACACACACCACCTCTTTTGGTCTTTGATACAATCCCAGGGGAGTTCAGGGTTGCAGCCAGTAGCTGCAAACTGAGTGTTGACCAGTGTGTTGTGTTCTCACTGTGTCGTGTATCTCTTGTCTAATGAGGAGGTGCCAGTCCCACCAGTTAATTTACCAGAAGACAATCGCAAACTGACTCACACTGACATTTATAGGCAATTAGGACCTGCCTGGGAAAAGTGTGTGTGTGTGTGTGGGTGTGTGTGTGTGTGTGCATCTGTGCATGTTTGTGTGTGTGGTAAGTGCAGGGATTAGGTCAACATTTTTATCAGTTCAAAACTGACAGAACAGCCCTGTAGCTAATTTTGTTTGCATACAGATAATGGGGAGACATTATTTTAATTGCATCATGACTTGTAGACATTAAATTCTGTGTATTTTACAAGGCTAATAAACAGTGCAAGTATCTATGAGGGAATTTTTACACACTCAGATACGCTGAAATGTGACCTTACTATTATTTGATAAATTATTTTCTAAATCTTATTTTAAAGGCTATTTTCATGATTTTAGTAAAAAGCTCTTTTACATGGCTAATATGCAACACATGTATTCATCTGAAGATTCAATCCTTCAAGGTCAACTTTTGTTTGTTTTCATAATTTTAATAAAAAACTTCTTTTAAAGTCGAGTTTATTGACACAGTCCAAAATCCAAATTTCTTTCAAAGACATTTATAATTCGTAGAATATACAATATGACACCCTGTGTTCTCAGACCCTCATTTGTATAATGGAAAACTTTAAGGGTGGAAACCTCAGAAACAGGATGGACAGACAGAGGTGTCGTATAATACAGAATAAATAGAAGCAGCAGTAGTAGAATCACAACATGGACAAAGAAAATAACAATACTAAGCAAGTACATAATGAATAATATTAAGTAAAAGCTAAGTGTAATAAACAAAACAAAATGTATTAAATCTAAATAACTGCCAAATTGATCTCCAAAGTCAGTTTAATCCAAATAATTAAAAAAAGATGTATTTATTTATTTATCAATTTATTTATTTTTTAAATCACCATACGTCTCATATCAAAGTTCACATCCACATTGCCTCAGAAATAGTTCAGTAAAGTTTTGAGGATAAAGAAAAACAAGTGGTTTGTATTGTCAGTCCTCGGATGAACCCATAGAGTCTCTTACAGCCAGTCGAACAGTGCTGAGCGGTGTAACAGCGGTTGCCTGAAGGATCATATGTGATGTAATGCTGCTTGCATCACACTGTATCTCCCCCAGCTGATGACAGTCAGGCCTGTTTCCCCTGCCAGCACGTCCCAGCTGCTATGAGGCAATGTAGTCTGCCAGGCACAATACGGCGTGTCAGCCCTCAACAATGGAGGACTTGTGCTCCCTGGATGGCATCATTGTCACAGTTTTTTTTTTCTTTTTTTGGAGGGAGGGCTTTGTGAGTTGTTGTTGTTTTTGTTATTGTTGTTTTAGCTGCACGTCTCTCTAGGTTAGCCAGTTATTAACCCTTGTATTGTTGGCGGGTAGACAATAGATGCAGTGTGTGACGATGCCCGGCTCATACACAGACGGGATGTGGGTCATGGGAAGAAGACTGGGTCTGATGGTGTCGTGGGATTGCAGAGAATCTGTAGCTTTAAGGCATGCCAAACCAGGTCAGTAGAGTCAGTACCTCAAGCTGAAGTCTGTCTTGAGAGTAAACCAGAGCTGGAGACTTGAGTTGAACTTAAAGTTGCTGTATGCCACGTTCACTGCCACTAGAGGTCGCAGCACAGCAACAGCATCTTAGACCAAGATCTTAGATCAGTATTCACCAAGTTAGTTGCTAAGATCTGAAACATATTGTGATTTAACTAAAAATAAGTCTAATGGACCAGAGGCATAGTAAGACAAGTATCATCCAATAAAGATGAGGGTCAAATCTACAAAAATAAGACCAAAGTAATGACTTTAAAAAATCATTTTATAATGAGGGAATCTTGGTCACCAGTGAAGGATTTGTCATGTAAGGAACTTATTTCTTACTGGTTAAAAAAGGTTGAATTGCAGTGTCAACATGTTGTATAATTATGGAAGTGTTAAAGTCTCTTTAACAATCTGAGTAACAAGCCTCTCTCCTACATACACAGGTGCCTTGTTAATGAGTTAATGACACTGGGAATTGCCTCAGGCCTAAATGTTTGTAGAGTCTCTTCTCCTAAATGACTCATTAAAATTTGAGAGAAACAGTCCCACGTGTGGACTAAGCTGAAGATGCATCCATAATTTTTTCCAGTGTTATTATTTGATAGGCCAAAACTGATTGAAAAAATAATCTATAGATACTCTGGGGTTCATTTTGGGGTTTAGACTTAGAAGCTGATCTGTGTTGGGTGTGAGGTGGGGGTTAGGGATCCAGGGATTATCTACTGAAAATCTGTGTCAAAGAACCCACTGAATATATTGAGTGTGTGTTTGATTGCTTAGAAATTGGCATCTAGTGGTTGCATCTAGTGTTTTATATCTATTCAACCCTCTGCTGGGTCTGGGAAATGCTCACACTGCCATCTGATGAGCTTGAAGTCACAGAAGCAGTCGAGCACAGTGCATCCCTCTGCTTACAAGTGTGTCCTGTGCATCATTAGATGCCACACTGGCACTGGATTTTGGTACCTCACTCGATAATAGTGTCACCTGACTTCCTCCTTTGCCCTCATCATAACTACTCCAAACATCAGGCAGCTTTGTAATTTGAGGCTCCATCCACATTACATTTTGGTTTGAAAACAGCTTTATAAAACTAATCATCTCCATCCATACTAACACACCTGAAAATGTATATCACATGGCCATTCATGTACACTGAGCATGTACATGCTGGTGTAAACTGGAAGCAGTCAGATAACAGGATAACAGGAAAACATGACAGCTCTTCACATAATCCTCTCAGATAATGCTAATTTTCTTAAAACATTGTCAGTGGCATTGTCTTCTTTGTCTTTCTCTCCCATCATTGTATTTACAATATCTGTTTACATCTAAAGACCGTGGCTGAACATCCGAACAGTGGGCTAACCAAAGCTAGCAGCTAACATATTGTAGTAAACTTTCAAACATTGTTGCTTCAAAACAAGTCCATTATTTTCAGGTACACAGACACATTGATGAACGAAACAACTCAGCACGGTCCAGATTTATTAGTGGTCTTCCTTTGACTCTCAGGTAAAACAATGTGAGAGTTAACTTTGTTAAAAGTCTTTAGCTCTGTTAGCTGTATCATGGTGTCCACAGAATCAGACCCAGACTCTTGCTGGTCAGTTGTTTACCTTTACCATAGAATGATGAACGTCTCTTTTCTTAGTTTCACCAGTAACACTACATAATGCTGTTGACTTGACTGACAGCAAAGTTCTGTGTGGGGTAATCGAGGTACAGATTAAAAGGCAGATGAAGAGCAGTGATGGAGTAAACATCCAGAGACATTAACTTTTGAAAAGAACATTAAAATTGAAGCGACTGAAGCAGCCTCACACAGTTCGTAAGTTTGCGGTGTGACAAATCATGGAATGACACGCAATGACTGACTGGCCCAATCAGGAAATGCACCTGGGTGTCTTTGTCATCGTTTCTAAAAGTCTCCCTTTCTGCCCATCCAGACTAAAACTCAAGCCCAGAGGTTTAAAACTGAACGTTTAGCAGGTTTGAAAGGTGAAAAGCAGCTAAATGCAGCAAAAGTAGTGTGGATGTAGCCTGAGAGTAAACAGAAGTTGTTTAAAATAAAATGGTTTGTTCAGATTAATACACAGACCTGAGACCACACTCTACCCAACCCAGTAAGACTGAACATAATTTGGACCCAGAATATCTCAGGTCAGATCTCAGTTACCAGCCACCATGCAGACCTGTGAAAACCCATGAAGAAGAGTACCTGTCCTTTTTTAGTTTTTCAACCTCACACGTGTTGTCACAAAGTAACTCCTGCCCCCACCTTTCCTCCCCCCTGCTCCCCTGATGTGGAGTTAAAGTCATAATCCCTCCTCCCTTCCCTCACCCCTCCATCTCTCCAGGTCCCCTGAGCTTTGCCCGTCCTCATTAGCGAGTATTTTTCCCATGTTTGTTAATTGTGTCCTGCTTTTTGCACCACCTGCCCCTCCCCCCTCCCTCGTCCTCTCCTTTCCGCCTCCTCCTCCTCCTCCTCTCCTTCCTCTCTCTCTCTCCCTCTCTCGTGCCTCCCCTGCTCATCTGTGCTCTCTAACAGCCACTAATTGTCATCATAAGGATGCGTTCGCTGTCACAACTGGAGAACAGACTGCAGACCGACAGTGTGCAGCCTGGCTCCTCTGGCCCCTGGAGGCCTCTGCACTGGTGTCTGGGGGCCCGGAGGACCTTGGCAGGCAGGAAACCTCCCTCTGCAAGTGTAGCTAATGAAGACAGGAGGAGAATTTTACCTGGCTGAATGAAAGAGAGAGAGGTTGTGAATTCAGCATAGGCAAACTGGGAATTAACTGAGGAGGAACAGATAGTTACAGTGGCTGCCTAACAAGGTATGACTATGTTTATAACAACACAATACTGCTGCAGCAGAGAATAAACAGATAATAACTCCCACTGTTGATGATTTCATCACTCAAAGTCTACTCGTTTCTCTTAATTTCCTCCCACTGCCATCTTGTCTCTGTACCATCATTGAAATTTCCCATCTTTCCCATCTCAGTTTTCAACCCCTGGACCAAACCTGTCTGTTTGCACCCATTGTATGACGACCATTCATACTGTATCTCAGAGCCCTGTACAGGTACAGCTTTGCAAACCTGCACCTGCAAAGCTGAATACCAGAATCGACCCGTTACCCGCAATTATCAAATCTGGACTCGCACGGACCCATTAATGTAAGTCCTGCAATTTGACCCATGATTTGACACACATACACAGTCACACACTTCTGTTCTGACATCGTTACAGAAGAAACTCTTGTGTTGCAGATGTACCTCGTGTGCGACTATCAAAAGCTAATACTTTTTTGTTTTGTCCACAATTTGTTATTCTCCTGGCCTTGGCCCTAATGTCATCCATTTTACCTTTGAGCTAGCCTACATCGTTGTCAGATCAAACAGGGAAGCTTTCACAGCTGAGCAGGCTTGATATTATTTGCAGGTTTAAATGTCAAAATACTGCATTATCATTTTCATTTATGATTTCTCCAGGAAAAAACATTATTTAATGTGTTGTGCTCACCCACTACCATCCACAAGTCGTACCCGTGAATTTATTTAAATATATTTTTTACCTGTTGCAAACCGCCAGGTAACCTGCAAATGTTTCAAGGCTTCATTTATTGTGAAGCTGAATGCAATGTGTACACCCATGAAGCCATGTTTTTAAGAGTGGACTAATACATCAGATAGAAAAGATTTTTGTTAAATGCTATCTTGCTAACATGTATGTGAGATCAGTTTAAACAATTAGACAGTGTTTCTTGAATTTTTTTAATTTGTGAAGGCAAGAAACGATGTACATTTGACAAATCCTTGCAGTACTTGAAGATCTTTTCTTAAAAAGCCACAACTCTGCTGGGAACCAAATAAATGATATTTTGATTTGCTGTGGCAGATATTATCTTACCTCCCATTTAGACAGATTTCCACCAGTCAGGGTCACAACTGTCATAACCAATCACAACTGTTTATCTAATATGGGATGAGTTTCATATGATAACTATGCAGATGAGCCCAACCTTATTGGCCACTGAGACATTTTTGTCAACAACAAAGATTACTGTCACTGATGTTGAACTCTTTCTGTTAAATCTGCTATCACATCAGTATTGAACAAACTATATGGTATTTTTTCTCTAAAAGAAGAACAAACTTTTTCCAACAGGCAGTGGGGGACTTACCATCAGGCAAACATTTGCTATTGCCCTAGGCCCAACACTAATTATGTCTTTCTAAACATCCATACGCTAAAAGGCATCAGAATGCTTAATTCATGAGTGTCTCACAGCCTCCCCACTAACTTGGTTTATTCCATGATCTTATTGCGAATCTGAGGAAGTGAGCCGACTTGTAAATTTGTACAGACTGTTGAAAAATTAAGTTAAGGCATCCCAGTGGTGCTGCAAAAAGGAGGAAGCGAAAGGATGCTAAAAGACAATAACCTGTTCACCCTGCTGCCATCTGGCAAGAGATACAGAAGTATCCGCTGCCATACCACCAGACTACAGAACAGCTACTTTCCTGAGACTGTGAGACTCTTCAATTCATCTTCCACCACTCCACCCATTCCACCATGAATAAAAGTTTTCTTTATGACTTATTCAAAGATTGAAAAAAGGGGGAGAACAAGGGATGTGGTGGGTGCCATGGCTGTGTTTGCCTGAGGCCTCAAAATGAGTAAATCTGCCCTTGCTGACAAGTTTTAGTAAGTTTAATTTAACAACTACACTTTGTCACACGTTTCATCGCTCTGATTGGTTGTACGTCTATTCAATCATGTCAGAGGCATTTTGGTCTGCGTCCGTTGATAATGACCCTTAGAAATCGAAACTGATCTGAGATGTTCCAGACTAAATCACATTTTTGAATTGGTCTTATGATGCCAGGTTTCAATTCCACCCCCCAACAAAAAGCAAAATTGGGAAACAAATAAATAAACAAATAATAAACAAATAATGAAAATAATACGCTAAAAACTTAAATATCCACACACAAATAATGAATAATCCGTCGCAGTACAGCTAAAATATTTTTTAGTTTGTGTAAAGTTGAAAATTGAGATTCCTTCGTGTTTAGTCCAGTATACTTGTATACAGAGAGGTATTTGTGTGTCTGCGTGCATGTTTATTTCTATGTGCAGGAAAACGTGTCTCCATGCATGCATGTTAGTGTATGTGTCTGTGTGCAAGTGGGAATTTGTGCTTTGTGGCATGTGTGCCCTCAGCATGGGGCCATGGCGGGCCCCGTGCCGGCCAGCTGGAGGCTCAATCTGTTGAGGGGGTCCGCTGCTCAGTGGTGGGAGGTCGGCCGGACCCACAACGACGCCCCGACCATTTGCCCCGGCCTCCCCTCTGACCAGGACGTGCAGCTTGGCAGGCCCAGCCAGGGACTGACAGCTCTGCACAACCCAATCCACAAGACACCGTGGAGGAGGAGAAGAAGGAGGAGGAGGAGGGAAGAGGTTGCTTCGAGGAGAGGAGGAGGTGATCAGTGAGGATGTGGAGGTGGTGGCAACTTTTGGGAGGGAGGGAGTGGGAGACTGCTCACAGCAAGACAGCAAAAACAGCAGCAGAGCAAAGCCCAGGCACACTGCCAACCACAGAAAGACGCAGATTAAGATAGACAGGAAGGAGCAGAAAAAGTTTAAAGTACAGACAGATGAAGGAGGCAGGAGTGGAAGTGGGGAAGCTGAAGAGAAAAGGAAAGAAGGAGGTAATAAGAGACAAAGAAGAGAAGAGGTAGAGAGGGAGTAACAAGGATAAATTTGGGGAGGTTGGTAGGATCAGAAAGAAATTGAAAGATCAAGAGAATGAAGTGTGTTTCAGCCTTAATTTATCTGAAAGCATATTTTTCCATGAGGAAATATTTTCTGGCGTCCACATTGTTCTTACAGGCCTTACTGATCCTAGGTGGTGTTTTCACGATTCAGCGTCTGATACTGATGCACAAGGTTTAGTGCTCTAGTTTTTAGGTTTAGCTTTAGTGCCTGTATCAAAAGCTTTTTTAACACATGATTAACACTGTGAAATGGTCACAGTTTGGATAGGTTTAAGCACAAAAACTACATGGCTAGGTTGAGGATGAGACCATGTTTGGGGTTACAATAACTACATTACATATGTCACATGACTTCACTGACAAAAGTCATGTGACACTGAAGTGACTCACAACATGAAAGTCACATTAAAGAAGTCGTGTTCATGTAATACTGAGTTTTGACCACCCTGTTGTTTGTGTGAAAACCACTGGCATCTGAGTTGTTTTAGCATAGAGCCTTTTCCACTGTAAAACACTTGAACATGAAAACCTCTCTGTCTTTGCTCTCTTTTCATATCATGGGCGGGACTTCATCTTACATCAGGGCAGGTCAATAACAGCTCAGCTATATCAAGGTTTAAAATGACAGAAAAAGTCACAAAGTTGTCTTCCTAAACTTTGCTGTCACACAGCCAACTGCGACTGAATAGCTACAGACAGCTGGTTACTCTGCTGAGTGTCAACCTGCTACACCTCTATTCAGTCTCCTATAAGGGTAACCTGCTGTGGTCACCTAAACCTTTAAACCTTTAAAGCAGCTGAGCTCACAATAATGATGTTTCTATTGTCAGACAACTGAACAATTATGAAATACATATTTAATTTCAGCCCATAAACACTACCTGTTAATTGGGTTCCACAGTTGCTGCACTGCAGTGACAACTTACTTATTTATATAATTGTGACATAAATAACAACAACTCTCCCGTGTATGTGCTTCTATTGACAATTTGTTTATAAACAATCACAAAGAATGTTAGAGGCAACTAAAGGTTGTCCTCTTACCTTTAGTTGCACTTTGGCAAACAGCCCCGACCCTCAGTGGGCTGGGTCAGGTCATCGTTTACCTCGTACACACTGAGACACCAAGCCGGCGTTGTAAGATTTACACTCTGGAGACCACAATGAAAAAGCTCCATTTTGCTCTAGTCTGGACGGATGGGTGAAAAAGAGAGAAAAAGATGCCTTTACAAATTTAACTGGCTCAGAATTGAAATAGTATGTTAAAACCAGAGGTTTCCATAAGATCAGGCCTTAAGTCTACATTCCTACGCCTATTCAACACTTTCTCACTTGTATTTATTTATTTATTTTTTACTGAAATTATTTTACCAAAAATTCAAAGTGATTCAGTTCAATTATTTATAATTTATGTATTATTCAAATATAAAAATCATTTTTTTAAAAATGTTGTTGTTTTTTTTGTTTGTTTTTGTTTTGTTGTTTTAGTTGTGTTTAGTGTTTTGCATTAAGTTGACCCTCTGGTTTGCAATCCACCCAAAAGTTGGGAACAATTATGATTATCCTTTGCTTTATCTTTGAATGCTCTATCAGCTGATTCTATTCCCAATGCCAAAAAGAGTCTTTTGATTTATAAAACATTTCTTTCAGTTTTTCATTTGACAATATATGCTGTGCTTTGCAGGCACAACAATTGAATTGCCAATGAATTTTAGGTTAGAAAATATCCAAATACAGATACAGAGACTGATGATTTTGATGCTTGAACAGATACAGATACAAATCTCTGTGCACCTGTACTACAAGCAGGAGTCATATTTTACAAATAGCATTAAATGTACACAGCTGAACTACTTTTGCACTAAAATATTTTAAGGGCAACTGGCCTTTTCCCTGAGCTTTATCCACATCATTTTGTTGTGTAGGCGTGTATGTGTATGTGTAGGTGTGTGTGTGTGTGTGTGTGTGTGTGTGTGTGTGTGTGTGTGTCTGTCTGTCTTTTGGTTCCTCCTGTGTGTCTTTACCAGACTGGTTCGCTGCTCTCTCTGACAGTTTGATGCAGGGCACCGAGGTTACATCTGAGGGAGTGTTTTTAGCGGTCACCAGTCTGCAGAGGGGACGCTAGCTGGCACCATCTGGTCATGAGATCCAACGTTTATCTGGCACAGTCTTGGCCAATGTCCATACCTGCTTGTTCTACTCACACACACACACACACACACACACACACACACACACACACACACACACACACACACACACACACACACACACACTTACTGGGGGTCAAGCTACCCTAAACGACAGGCTGAGAGCAGATGTCCGTCAACTCTCCCAGTCCAGTTAATTAAGCAGCATAACAAACAGCAAGGAGACAACTCACACACACACACACACACACACACACACACACACACACACACATACTGTACATGGCCACAGACAGTCCAACAGTGGTTTGTCCTCACTGGAGAGCAAAAGAGAAGAAACATGAAGAAGAGCCATTAGGGCAGTATACAATGTGTGTGTATCAGTTTGTATGTGTGATATTTTGTCACACAAAAGCTGCCACCAAACCTGTGTCAAAGTGAAAATTACTGTTGACTGTTAAAGCAGGCCTGAGTTATCAGTTGCTTATCTATAGTTGTTCTGGATTCACAGACTGACATGGCAAACTGCTGTCAGCACACCCTTAGCAACACTCTCAGCTTAAAACATTCATTTGATAGTAAAAGCTTTACAAAAAGTTTGAATCGGAAGATTTTGATCACTGCTACCAGTCCCTTTTCTACTCAGTCTTTTTTTTTCTTTTACTCTGGAAGACTGTCTTTGATCAAACATTCGCACCAGCTAATATGTAGCATTCAGAATGAGTCCTGCGGTTCAAATAGTGAATTGGAGCCATAGACGGTATAATTCAAAAAGTCAGGTAATCTATTTAATATTTGATCTATGGTTGATGTGAGTTGTTCTCCCCTGCCTGCTCCTCCCCAGACTTGAACCTCAGGCAGGTTGTCTGCAGGCTGCACAGACACTGAACAGGATCACATTATATTTTGACAATGACAAGTGAAACGAGTCCTAGTTGATCAGCTGTTTCTAAATGTCAACATCCCAGTTTGATTTCTGACATTGGCCCTTGTTCCATGTTCCTCCACCAGTGTTGAGCACAAATACATCAAAAAGTATCTTGTTACAAATTACAAATAAATATAAATTAAATACAAGTAATTTGTAATTTGAAATAACAAAAACATTCTATACAAACTGGTACTATCACATTTTAGGTATCTAATAGCCTCAGTATGGATCTGACCTTAAAGGCCAATATGTAAGAATTTATTTAAGCCATTCAAACCTAAAATTATAAATAATATGTGGAAAAAATGACAGTTTTGGCATTATGTCAAAGACTTCTGTCATCAGAGTGGCCTCCATTGTTCTTGAAGGCGGTGCTAGTAGCAGTTTATTTTAGTTATTTTAAGTACTTAAAATACACAAATACAAATACAACAAAAATACATAATTTTGTTACAAATTGCATCTTATTTTTCTCTGCCCAGCAAAATACAAATTACAAAATGCCCAAAAGTAATCATATACATATTTTAAGTACATTTGAATGAATTACTACCCATCTCTGACCACAGTGGTGAATAAAAATACCTGTAGGCGCACTGAAAAAAACAAAAAAACAAAAAACAAAAACAAACAAAAACAAACAAACACAAATACTACCTTGGGTTGGAAGGAAAAATGAAATTTCTTGATATAGCAGAGTCAATAATGTCCTCTTCAATACATTCTTGTAACAGAAGCTGATGGAAATACACCTAGGCCTGTTTCATAAAGGCAATTTTTGAGCTCAGCTTATTATAAAATTTTGGATGATTGTTGTAAATTATACATACACTTTGTGAGTCCTGCAGGTTTCTTGCATGCTTATGCATGGGTCACAAGGGTGGCATTTGTTTCTATTAGTAAAATCAAAATTAGTGACATGAAATGATCTCATATTGGTGAAATGGACTCTTGAGTCATATTTTATTTTGTAGAAATTTCAGAGATCCACGTAAAAGATCAAAAATATTTTAAGGGAAGTCTCAGGTAATATATATGCTCAGTTGTCAGTTTATTAGTTACACCTAGCTAAAACTAATGCAGTCCAATACAACAATCCACATTAAGTCCTCCCTTCATAAAGTTTAAAATGTTCAGTTTGTATTGAAACTTTTAGAGAGGTACTGATTTAATGTTATTCTTATTTTAGAGTATGTAGTTTGTGGTGTTATGGAAGTGCCTGCCCTCATTGATGTAAATGGAGTAGACAAAATAATGGAAACACTTGTCAAATATCTGCACTGCCTGATCAGACTAGATGCTTTAATCCAGTTGCATTAAAAGAAAACTGCTGGCCTTAAGCTTTCTATCTCAAAACATGCTTTTCTCATTAGACACGTTACCCAGATTTGATGTGTGTGTGTGTGTTGTTGGGCTGGCAGCCTCTTCAGTTGAACGTGGCATCATACCAGCGCTAGTGAAGGGCCTCAGTGTTTCTCCCTCCATTGTCATCCCAGCAGGCAGTTGGGTGAAGTAAAGGATTGTGTGATCCAATGAAGCGTGCTGTTATCAGAGACTTCAGCCCCGGTCATGAAGCTGACATCACCCCATTGCCTCAGTTCAGAGCTGCATGATGCACAGCAGGTCACTGAGGACGGGAGGGAGAACCCCAAAATGATCAAAGTCTTCTTCTTCTCTTTATTAAGCCTGACTTTACTGAAAAGCCGTCTGCATAGTAAATGAAGACACTTGAACCAGTATTTCATATTGAATGAAAGAACTTTTGTTGATATCAAATCTGTTAAGCCTGTGAGCAGAGCTGTACATTGGACACTTGAGACCTGGACTTGAGTTAGACTTATGTCACAAAAACAAGGATTTGATGCTTGACTTCAGAGTGGACCCTCTAAAGGCTTGACTTGAAAGCAAAAACATTTAAGTCAAGTCAAGTTTTGACCCACAAAAACTGTAAAATGACATCACCAAACAGGCCCTGCATACACCGTAAAAATCATGCAGGAATTTAATAAAATCAGCTAATCTTTTCTCATTAACATAATGTAAATGTCAACTTTTTAATTATCAAGTCAATTAAACTTTAAAGTTGTAGTATTGTTTTCAGAACACCTCACACCACCTTCTTTTGACTTGAAAGGATGAGTTGAATTTACTGTACAGAGTTAAATCAACTCGCTAAACACTATTAGCAAACTTCCAACATGCTTTGTTTGAGCTATAACTAGTTTAGTTTGAAAAGAAAACACGTATGATGAAAACTTTCTTTTAACTTTATTTCTCAAGCTTATCGAACAAGTTTTCTTGTGTACAAGTGACCTGATATCAAGTTCATTTGACTAGAAAATTTGATTTGTGTTGAATTATTACAAAATTGCCTCAACTTGTCTTTTCAAAATCAGGCAACTTAAAACTTAAAGGCAAACGGACACTAACTTTTTAAAGTTTAGACAAATAGTTTATTTTTACAGTGTGGTCTCATGGTTTGAATATGTATCATTAGACTTGTGCACTTAAAGCACTTGGTCTCAGTTATGTAAAAAAAAAAAAAAAAAAGACTTGAAAGACTTCTGTGGTGACAATGCCTGATCCTACAGTATAGTTGCAAAAATGGAAGCCCTGGCAGATATTTGAGTGTACTAGTAGTTAAATAATTAACCCAAATCACAGATAGAAAACTTCTGGTTTCTGCCAACTACCTTGGGTCGATGGGGGTTCACATGAAGAATAATTCACGTCTTCCACATTTCAATCTGAAACCAAAACTCCCTGTGGTTAATCAGCTCAAATCTCAGTCTGAGTATGTGCCTCAGAGGAATAGAATATCACACCTGCACTGACTTATCTGTGCTGCCCTGCTGGAGAGAAACAAGGCAGAGACAGATGCACAGACAGACTACAGAGTTTTACGGTCATGTCAATCAAGTTGGTTCCTGAAATGGAACTCTTGCTCCCTCTACTGGTCCAAAGCTAGAACTGGCTTGATCTGGCTTTGGAAAAAGCTGCCTGTGGTCCTATTCAACATTAATTCTGGAGGAACTGTATAATAGAGACAGCATTCAGTCAGTACACTGAATTCATTAGTTTATTTCAAGCAATTACTGACTTAACTTACAAGGTTTTATTCAGTACTCAGCAGCTCAGCAGAACACGAAAACAATTCAAATTTTCCTAAGCCAAGTTATACTGTATGTCGCACACTCGATACTTGTATGGCAGTGATACTCGACTTGTGGCCTTTGAGAGGCCCCCCAAGAATAAATTAAGAGTATCCTTTAAAGCTATAGTTGGTAATCCTGTTTAGAAACACTTTTTGCTATACTTGGATGAAATGGTCCTTCCATCCTGAGAGTAGTCAATACATTATGTATTCAGAAAAAGGAATGAAAAGAATCAGACCTCTGTGGCAACTGCAGGCCTGTAAAAACTCTGACCAATCCCTGCCATTCGGTCCGAGTGGAAAGAACCAATCAGATGCCTTCATGTCTCGTCCTGCCCACGCCTCCCTTTGTCCCTCCCTATTTTTCATGATTGTTATTTTCATGAAATATGTAACGTTTGCCAACTTAGCCACTTTTGTAACTCGTATTAGCCCAATGCTAACATTAGCTTCTCTGTCAGTGTAAGCCGGTCATCGGTACATATTGCTTATCTAATTTATAGGATCTGTGCTTCCTGCACGGAGCATTGAGCGTTTTTACTCGACGTGGGGCGTGGCTTTGGACGGAGCACTGACGGGAGGGGGGGTGGGGGGTGGAGCTTAGAGGAGGTGCCACTTTCAAATCTTGCTAGCTCTCCAACATTACCAACTATAACTTTAAACAATTACATGGCTTTTTGGTGCAGTTTTGAATGCAGTGCCACCTGAGGGGTCACAGGTCAGAGGCATTCAATGTTGTTTTTTGGCCTTGCCCCTTATGGGCATAGAATTTTCTGAATTTCTGGATATTTTAATGATATTAGAGACTGTAGATGGTGAAACCCCTAAATTCCTTGCAATGGTGTGTTGAGAAACAGTTTTTAAACTGTTGACTACACACAGTGTTTCACAAAGTGGTCGACCTCATCCCATCCATGTTTGTGAAGGACAGAGCCTTTCCAGGATGCCCCTTTAATTATTCATTCATGACACTATTACCTGTTATCAATTAATCTGTTTACCTGCTGAATGCAATGCAAACTTGTGTCTTCTGAGCATTCCACAACTTTCTCAGTCTTTTGTTGCTCCTGTGACAACTTTTTTGAAATGTGTCCAAATTCAGAATGAGTGAATATTTATAAAAACAATAAAGTTTAAGCATTAAATATCTTGTCTTTGTAAGAGAGAGGCGAGAGGCGGGGTACACCCTGGACAAGTCGGCAGTTCATCGCAGGGCTGACACATAGAGACAAACAACCACTCACTCTCACATTCTCACACTTACGGGCAATTTAGGGTCACCAATTAACCCACTATGCTGCATGTCCTTGGACTGAGTACCCAGAGAGAACCCACGCAGACATGAGGAGAATATGCAAACTCCATGTATGTGTGTGTATATATACTGTATATATATATATATACAGTATATATATATATATATATATATAATTTTTTTATTTTTTTTTATTTTTTAATTTAATTGCTAGGTGGGCTCATGAAGTACTCTTCTACTGCATGTGTCAGTGTCATTACTGGAGTGCCAGTATGTAGTCTGTATGTTGTTTGTTTGCTTTGACCTGACTGTCTCTTTCGTTAGTTCTCACTGTGCATGGTTGACCAACCATCTAGTCTAATCTTAACTCAAGTTATTGGAAAATTACTGTTATAAAATGTGCCACTAAATCATCTTCTCAGTGTCCATCCTTGCCAGACAATGTAGACTCTCTGAGTTGTGTGTTGCCTTTGTTGCCTTTATTCAATTTATTCACAACAACACCGTACAAAATGAATCACAGAGAAACATGTAATGCCCTTAATGTCTTGGTAGCACACTTTACATCGAGGACCACTGAGCCTAATTACAAAAAGTGAGAACCCTTCCAAAAAGAGGTAAAATATTATTTTGAAGTAAGAGTCAAGGGAAACAGCTGGTAGGACTTTGTATCATTTTAAATGTTGTCAAGAGCTTAGTGACTCATTTTTAGGGGTCTCCTGCATGATGTTGTTGCTGCTGTTGTTTTTCCATGTTTCACCGTGTTGTATGTGACGTTCTGCACAATCCCTTCAGTCTTGTCAAGCAAGCATCTTAGTGGTCACAGCCGAACAGCTCCACGGATACCCTGCGCTGCTCAGCCTGGGCCTTGGTAGCAACAAAGGTTAAAGCGTTGCTGAAGTGGTAGAAGTGGTTTCCTACGATTATCTTCACACCCCCAAGACCGCACATGGCAGCATCGACCCTCGGGACAGCGGCAAATGGGCGCTCGTTGCTTGCAACATGAGGGCTGGCGTTCAAATCCACGTCGTACATCTTCTGACCTGAAGGACAGCAGGCAGGAAGAGATGTGAGTGGGTACTGTATCTATTTATCAACTGTGGAAACCTTGACAAGGGTAAAATATCAATCCAGAAGTGATTTGATCTGGTCTTTTAATTATTTCCCAAAAAGTATTTATTTGGTGATTTGGTGGTTGAAAGACTTTAAACATCTAGGTCAAAACTGGGATGATTTTGGTTAAAAAGTGACACTTTTTAGACCTCAGAGTTGCATGTAACAATTGTCTCAACAGAGAGTGGCTGTTCCTAGGTACAGCTGTGTTTAAGCTAAATGCTAACATTGGCATGCTAACATGGTCACAGTGACAATGCTAACATGTTGATGTTTGGCAGATAAAATGTTTACATATTTAGCATGTAATTAGCCTACTTGTTTACTAAAGTACTAAAATATACAACAAATTATGTTCTGATGGTGAAAAGATGAAAAGCCATTAACTTTTACAATTCATTCTGAGGAAGACATGAATGTCTAAATCAAGTTTAATTTCAAACCATCCCATACGTGTCGAGACACTTCCCTCAGAACACAAATCATGGTGGCGCTAGACAAAAAGTCAGGGGGTCAGCAAAGTTATTAGGATTCATTGTCTGGTGAAACCTGGTGGTGTTAAATGAAAAGTCAGGACATTATTACAGTCAGTAAGATTCCTCCTCCACCCATTATCACTGATAGGAGTTATTAATACTCCTGACCACCAGAGGACAGCAACAACTGCCATTCCTGTGTGTAGCGTACACTTTTATTGCCTATGTAGACAGTAGGATTTGGAAGAAGAAGACTACAGATGGCGTTGGATACAGAGACATATATAAATAGATGGATCGTACGTCCACGCTGCCACCATACTGGACAGTTAAACAAATACATGTAAACTAGGAGGCTGCATTACAGAATTCTTTCCTGGATATATGCTTGTATATGTAAATAACCGTATATATTATTTTATTCTATTTTGTTTTATATTTTCATTATATTCTATTCTGAATTTAATGAAGTGTCTGTATTGCATGAGTGTAGCATGAAGGAACTACAGTTCTAATTTTGTTATACAACCAACCATCCATCAATTGCTCATTGTTCAGTTGCTCAGCTACCAGCTGACTAATAACATCCAGTCATGCTCATACAGGTTTCTATTACAACCTGACACTTCTCACTATTACTGGACTGAAGTGTCTCTGCCTGAACTATTTTGAAGGTATTATTCATAAATTAATTCATTACATTTTTAGTTCCAGTGCACATAAATGCACAAGCTAGTGTCTTCAAAAAATCCTGTGGTTCTTTCGTGGATTGTCATCTGCCTTGCATATTATTTTAGATGCTGTTTGTGTCTTTACCTTTGATAAGGTGAGCAACATGAAGATCCTCGCAGACAAATGCAGCATCAATGGGACCCTCGATGCCCAGCTCATCTTTCACAGGCTTGGGGTAACCATCCAGGAGGACGTGGGGCTCACCAACTTTGTAAACAAATAATTGGTCATCCTGAAGGGAAGAAATAATAAATGTTGTGTATTTTAGCCTTGAGGAAAAGGTGATAACAGGATCAATATGAACGGTGTGCGCCTGCACCCTGTAGTTTACCTTGATCATGTAAAGGTGATCCTCATAAGTGAAAACAGCGTCCACCTCACTGTGCAGCTCTTTGAAAGCGTGCTCGATGGTGTCGGCCTGCAGTGTGTCATTGTTCTCAACTTTACGGATGAAATGGTGGCCTGCAAGACATGGGAATCACTTAGAGATGCTGCAAATATTGACACTGTTATAAGATTAAAAAATGAATACAATCCAGTTGGTCCAATTTTTGAACCAGTTCTGAGCATTTCCACCAAAAGTAAACCAGCTGGAACCAAATAGTAGATTTTCCTTGGGAACTAAACTGGAGGAGTCATATTCTACAGTTCGTTGTACATTGCGCTCTCTATTGGTGACAATGATGACAGTGGTTCTGCTCGAAACTGGCTGATTCACAAGATAACACTGAGTTTCCAAGGATCTTGAACTAAAACGGTTAAAGAATCTGAGTTTATTTGGTGGAACAGAGTTATCAGTGTTGTCAGTGTGGTTAGTAGAAGTCTTCACAATCTGAAACTGATCCTTGAACTTAATGTGTGTAAATAATTTTTTTTTAAATAAGAGACACTATCCTAAAGGAAACCAAGCGCAGTAAGGTCTGGCCCAAATGCAACCAGTAATACCAGTCCAGCATGCATTTGACCTAAACAGCTGACAGAGAGCATGGATGTCCTTTTGTATGAACAAAAGGACCCAACACCTGCAGCACAGAATGGGATCCTCCCCAGCTCTCTGCAAATATTACAAATATTACATTGCTGCTAGCAGAATCACCTATTTATAAAAAATATTTGTGCGTATTTTATTAGAAATATGAGTGTTGAGAAATAGGTGGCACTGCTGCTACATATACATGCATCACATGTTGTGTGTAGGGCACCCAGTGCTCTAGGGAGTGCCAAAACAGCCTCATGGAGGCGGGATATATAAAAACATAGATCAATTAACTCGCAGCAGAGTGCAGAAGCAAGATAAAGAGAGAGCTCAGGACAAGTGACAGGGAGAGCACATGTGAATATGGACTGAAGTTTTAATGGTATATAAAAACTTCACTACATTTACCATCTTCCATTTAAGAAAGTGTTCCTGCACCGACTGTCAGTGAATCTACAACGCTGGTTCTCAAAGAAATGGGACATCATTTCCAAAAAAGTAGTCTGTTGTTATATCTCACCTCTGAAGGCATACAAGTTCCCAGCATTGTCAGAGGTGAACACGGCTGCAGCGCTCTCTCTCAACATGGTCGCTGTCCTCATCTGAGCAACAAACAATCATATATACAGTCCAATATATACAGTATTTATCAGCTTTATCAATGCTCAGCACGGCTTATCAATGTTTCATTAATCCTGACACACTATAACATCATTCTTGTGCAAATGAGACTGTTCCTGAGTCCTTTAAACTACATTTCAATGTGTCACTGTGTCTGATTTGGAGGGAAATCTAATGTGCTGCTTTACAGCCAAGAGCAGGTGTTGTCCAGAAGTAACCAATCACATCAATTTGACTGATATATCAGTGACTTCAAACAGTATAGCCTATGTATGCTTTTAAGAAACGTCTGGCTTATTAATGACTGATTTTTCACTTACGAAATTTGGCGCATCTCATGAAGTAGTCGCGTGCCTCTTTGGGGTATTTGCCATGCACCTCACCAGTCTTTGGATCAAACTTGGAGAACAAGTGCCCATGGAAGCAGTAATAGTGCTCCATAAAGCGGAAAGCAGATGTGCAGTTTGGCATGGACTCGAACTCTTTCTCATCTACAGCTTTGGTTCTGACGTTGAAGTGGAAGATGTCGTGTCCTATAGAGGAAATGACACATGATTTTAGAAATGTATTTCAAAGTTATTCTTCAGATGGCTTAAGATACTGAAAATGGCCTTCCAGCCCTTCCAGGACCACTGGAAAGCATCCTACAGGTCACTTTATCACGCTTTTTAAAGAGGACATATTATGCTCATTTTCGGGCCTTTGTACTGAGTCTTGGGCTCCTGTAGAGCAGCTACATGCGATTACCCGCACACAAAGCGTTGTAGATCTTCAGGTAGGTGTGTCTCTCTCTGCCTGTTTTCTCCTCCCGGGAAAAACACTCTGATTTATTAACTCCACCCCCCAGCCCATTCCCGAGGACTTCCGAATCGCTGCCGAGCGGTGCCGAACCCCGCCTCCTTATGCCGTGCAGGAGCCGAGCTGCCTAGGCGCTGCAGGAGTGAACAGCAAACTTTGCCACTCTTTACTCTTTTGAAAATGACAAGTTTTGAAATACAGCCGTATGTGTTGGATCCCAAATCTGATCCGAAATTACAGACTGGACAGCCTGAAGTTTCTCCAGAACAGAGGTTACTTCATGACGTCTCTGAATGGTAGGAGCAGCTTGTTATTGTCATAACCTG
>JAJHUR010139539.1:0-16890 GCA_027495735.1 Lutjanus campechanus
GTCTTTATTTATCTTTATGTCTTCACATGTCTTTATTTATCTTTATATGTCTTCACATGTCTTTATTTATCTTTATATGTCTTCACATGTCTTTATTTATCTTTATATGTCTTCACGTCTTTATTTATCTTTTATGTCTTCACATGTCTTTATTTATCTTTATGTCTTCACATGTCTTTATTTATCTTTATATATCTTCACATGTCTTTATTTATCTTTATATGTCTTCACATGTCTTTATTTATCTTTATATGTCTTCACGTCTTTATTTATCTTTATGTCTTCACATGTCTTTATTTATCTTTATGTCTTCACACGTCTTTATTTATCTTTATGTCTTCACATGTCTTTATTTATCTTTATGTCTTCACATGTCTTTATTATCTTTATGTCTTCACATGTCTTTATTATCTTTATGTCTTCACATGTCTTTATTTATCTTTATATGTCTTCACACGTCTTTATTTATCTTTATGTCTTCACATGTCTTTATTTATCTTTATGTCTTCACGTCTTTATTTATCTTTATGTCTTCACATGTCTTTATTTATCTTTATATGTCTTCACATGTCTTTATTTATCTTTATGTCTTCACATGTCTTTATTTATCTTTATGTCTTCACATGTCTTTATTTATCTTTATGTCTTCACATGTCTTTATTTATCTTTATATGTCTTCACATGTCTTTATTTATCTTTATGTCTTCACATGTCTTTATTTATCTTTATGTCTTCACATGTCTTTATTATCTTTATATGTCTTCACATGTCTTTATTTATCTTTATATGTCTTCACATGTCTTTATTTATCTTTATATGTCTTCACATGTCTTTATTTATCTTTATGTCTTCACATGTCTTTATTATCTTTATATGTCTTCACATGTCTTTATTTATCTTTATGTCTTCACATGTCTTTATTTATCTTTATATGTCTTCACATGTCTTTATTTATCTTTATATATCTTCACATGTCTTTATTATCTTTATATGTCTTCACATGTCTTTATTCATCAAGTCATTTTTGATTCTGAAAAAGTCTTTGTTGTGATGATTATTTTCATTATCGATCAGTTTCTTTATTTATCAGTTTGGTCCATAAAATGTCAGTTTACTGTCAGAGACGAGCAAAAAGAAACCAGAAAATATTCACATTGTAGAAGCTGAAATCAGAGAACTTGGATTTTTTTCTTAAAAATAACTCAGACTGATAAATAAATCAAAATAGATGCAGATGAATTTTCTAATCAATTAAAAATTGACTAATTGTTGCAGCTGAACAACTGAGTCTTTGTCTTCAGGGTGAAATCTGTAAAATATTTACTGTATTGAATCATATAAATGATATAAATCACACATTAAAGAAACACTGACGCTGCAGCTGCATGTCGGCCTGAAGAACTTGTTTTAGTTCGACTGTTTCACATTAATCAGAGTTTCTCTGAATGGGTTAGTGTCTGTTTATGAATCATAATAAATCATTAATCATCTTGTAGAAGGAGTAGATGGTTATAACAGTTAAATTGAGTAAAATGTGAAAGGAGTTTGGTTTATAAGATCAGACTTTTTCATTTCCTCAGCTGGTTGTCAGATTCTTGCAGGTTTTGTCACGTTGACATAAACAAATATAAACCCTGAAAATCTCGTGACCAGATGAGACGACACAAAGTTCATCCTGTTTTATCTTCCAGGAGAAGTTTTACAGGCTCGTGCAGCTTCGACTGGAGGATTTCAGTCTTTATTAATGTGTAACTCGTTTTGTTAACATGTGGCTCAGATGTTGTAGATCAGTTTGTATAAATCATGTGTCTCCTTTGTGTGTGTGTGTGTGTGTGTGTGTGTGTATGCGCAGCAGAGACTCACAGGTTTGAAGGGGCAGTGACACGGCAGCCCATACGTGTGCAGCGGCTCAGGACAGTCCTGACCTGGAGGGATCAGCTGGTTCAGGAGGTCACACACGTCCTGATAGTGACAACTGCCCAACTGCTCCACACAGGGAACCTTCACCCAGAAACCTGCCACCTCCTTCTCCAGGGTCACGTTCACCTGAGGAGGAGGAGGAGGAGGAGGAGGAGGAGGAGGAAGAGGAGGAAGAAGAGAGCACACACAGAATCCTTTAACCTCGACTCAAATTCATGAAAAAGAAGAGAGAGGAAGGATGAAATTACAGACGACTGTCTCCACTCTTTCTACTTTATATTTACTCATTTAAAGATTTAATTAGTCCTGAGTGATACAGCTGAAAAACCAATCACTAACCAATCACCAATCACTAACCAATCACCAATCACCTAACCTGAAACACTGTGATATTATTTTAGGGCCATGTGACCACCTGAGTTCACGGGTATCTGGGGGGTTTTTATTACAGCCTTTTTGTGTTTCATGTCATTTTTCTGTTTTCATCTCAACTCTGATTTATGTCACATTATAATTCAGACAAAAATAAAATAATCCTGAAACACACACATGCTGCTGCATTCTTCATGTGTGAGGTGAAGAATTTCTGAATGTTTGCAGGTTTCAGTCACATGATTATTCTGCTCAGTGACATGAAGTAAGACCTGTGAGTTGTCTGTTACTGGATCAACAACAACAACAACAACAACAACAACAACGTCTTTATCTGCTGAACTTCAGAGCAAAACACCACAAACTCAGATGGTTTTATGATACAGAGGCTGTAACCACCACATGACTGCAGCTTTACACACTCATAAACCAACAACCTACTGACTCTTAACCTGCTGCTACCTGCAGTCAACACTGAGGGACAAGAGACCTCCGAGTCAACACTGAGGGACAAGAAACCTCCGAGTCAACACTGAGGGACAAGAGACCTCCGAGTCAACACTGAGGGACAAGAGACCTCCGAGTCAACACTGAGCGACAAGAGACCTCCGAGTCAACACTGAGGGACAAGAAACCTCTGATCACAACCTTTAACAAACATTAAATTTACTAAACTTTTTAATGCAACACTGGAAAATAAAATGTAAAGTTCTCGTCAGTCCAAAGTGACGTCTTCAAATGTCTCCTTTTGTCAAACCAACAGTCCAAAACACAAAGACATTTAAGATTATTAAAACAGTTAGCAACTCTTTTTTCTTTTGATCCACTAATTGATTAATTGACTAATTATTTCGGCTCCATAAAAGAGAGAACTAAAGAGACACTTTGACCAATCAGAGGACAGTTTTTGGCTGCTTTAAAGGTACAATCAGTAGTTTTATCACTTACAGTTACATTTACAGGATGTCAAATACAGGCTTTGTTTTTGGGAAAATCCCAAATAGTTTGACTTTAAAGACGTCAGAAGAAAAAACATTTGGCTCCAAAAGAAAACCACATGATTTAAGAACACTTCTAAAGTACTTCATTAACTCAACAAAACGACATTTTAAGGAGAAGTTAATGGTTTCCCCTTCTAGGTCCAGACAATACTCAGATTTATTTTTTTTTTAATTTATTTATTAGTTTTATTTGGGTAAGTGAGGGACGCCATGATTAAACTCTTTAATTTCAGTTTATAAATAAACTTGTATTCATTAAACTGAGATCACAGAGCTCTGCTTGAATTTAAATATAGATTTACTCTTTTTAAAACCTGGTTTTGTTAAACTCGCAGCTCTACAAACAAGTCTTTGTCTTTAAGGTGAAATCTGTAATATGTTTACTTTATTAAATTATAAAATGACCAAATGCAATATGCCATCAGATATTAAGGAAACATGGTAAGTTAAAATACTCACTTCAACAACAACAACGCTGCAGCTGCATGTTCTCCTTTGAAATTTATATTCAGAGGAGAACTTTTTTAGTTTGAGTCCAAAATTAGAGCCAAATGTTTCTCTGAATGAGCTGATGTCTGTTTATGAGTCGTAAAAAATCATTAATAATCGTGTAGAAGGAGTAGATGTTTATAACAGTTCAATATAGTAAAATGTTAAGGGAGTTTGGCAGCAGTGAGACAGACAGTCACTGAACTACGACTCCAGACTGTATTTTCATTTTTATTCAACTTTGCATTGAAAGATAATCTGAGAGTCCTCATTTAATTTCGTCAGAGAAGAATGTTTAACTTGTTGTGCACTCCTGCAGTGCTCCTGCAGTGCTCCTGCAGTGTTTCTGCAGTTTTTCTGCAGTGCTCCTGCAGTGCTCCTGCAGTGCTCCTGCAGTGTTTCTGCAGTGTTTCTGCAGTGTTTCTGCAGTGCTCCTGCAGTGCTCCTGCAGTGCTCCCGCAGTGCTCCCGCAGTGTTTCTGCAGTGTTTCTGCAGTGCTCCCGCAGTGTTTCTGCAATGCTCCCGCAGTGTTTCTGCAGTGTTTCTGCAGTGCTCCTGCAGTGTTTCTGCAGTGCTCCTGCAGTGTTTCTGCAATGCTCCCGCAGTGTTTCTGCAGTGCTCCTGCAGTGCTCCCGCAGTGCTCCTGCAGTGCTCCCGCAGTGTTTCTGCAGTGCTCCCGCAGTGTTTCTGCAGTGTTTCTGCAGTGCTCCTGCAGTGTTTCTGCAGTGTTTCTGCAGTGCTCCTGCAGTGTTTCTGCAGTGCTCCTGCAGTGTTTCTGCAGTGCTCCTGCAGTGCTCCTGCAGTGTTTCTGCAGTGTTTCTGCAGTGCTCCTGCAGTGTTTCTGCAGTGCTCCTGCAGTATTTTTGCAGTGCTCCTGTAGAGCTTCAGTCTGTGGACTCATGTTTGAACTCTCGGCTCTGACATCTTTCTCCTTTAATCTGCCCTCAGCTATGGATTCAGAACTGAGTCTGATCTGCTCACATGAAGCTCACAGGATCAGCAGCAGACCCAGACACTCCTGTTTCTACTTCACACAGCAGCCGAGGAGCCAAACATGGAGCTGCTCGCTGCACTCAGGTCAGTTAATGTTGAGTAATCATGCACTTCTGCTCCTGTGGCTCAAAGAGAGAAGGAAATGTAACGATAACAGCACATCCTGCTGACACTTCACTAACAGACTGAGACGCTGCTGCAACAGACAAGTATACAGCTGTCTATAAGGACGCAGACAGACTATAAGGACAGGGTCAGTAGGTCAGTGGACTCACAGACAGTGGGGCACTCAGCTCCACAGATGTGGATCCAGATGCGGAGGCCGTCAGGTCTCCTGGGATGGAGATGGGATCTGGAGACACCTTCAGGGTCTTCATCACAGCTGGAGCGTCTGGCTGTCCACAGTTCTTCCAGTCAAAACCCAGAATCTGTCCACATCAACACAAAGGACACACAAGGTTCACATGTCCACGTCTCACAGTGGATTTTACAGTTTTGATTGTGTTTTTCTAACCTTTCAGACAGGTTTTAGTTTGTTTACATCAGAGCTGTAACGATTAATCAATTATTAAATTAATCACAAACTATTTCTATAATCAAATCCTTCAGAAAAATGCTGCAAAATAACTCAAACTGCCTGAGTATATTTAGGAACTGTATTAAAAGAAAAAGAGTCCCCTGTGACTTTATACTATTAAATATTATATGTTATTATAATTATAAGTCAGTCATTAATGTAAGTGGAGCTCAGTATGAACTATTGTTTTGATTCTGATCAATCTGCTGATTATTTTCTCTATTAATAGATTGATTATTTGGTTTGTAAAAAGTGTTCACCAGAGGACAGGAAGTGTCTCCTTCACAGTGTTTATTTTGTCCAAACCTCAACATTATTACAGACACATGACAGTTATTATTATCATTCAAATGAAAATTTTTACGTTTGAAGCTAATATATTCAAGGTTATCCAAAGAAAGATTAAATCAAAAGCAACTGGACTTGTTCAAAAGCCTTTTCTGAAGACGTTTCGCCTCTTATCCAAGAAGCTTCATTAGTTCATGCCTGTCTCAGACTCGTCAGAGTTGCTGACTACTGACTAGTTGCTTTCGATTTAATCTTTCTTTGGATTACAATGACCTGGACGAATGAGAACATTCACGGACAATATATTCAAGGTTTTTGTCTGAAATGACAAATTAAATATTTAACAATTAATTTTCTGTCAGATTGTTTCAGCTGTGTTTAAATAAATAGTTTAATTTATAATAAAACATCATCTGTTTAACGTACAGATCTCAGTTACAGTAAAAGTACAACATGTCCCTGTGAGGAGCAGGAGCAGTGAACAGAGACATGAAAATACTAAAATAACTTCAAAGTACATCAACTCGTATTTAGAGTACTTGAGTAAATATACTTCTCCGCGCTGTGTATCGTGTCAGTGTATCAGAGCAGTAACGCAGTAACGCAGTAACGGTGTCTTACCTGAGCCTTGGAGACTCTCTTCAGTGTGGACGAGCTGAACTTCACCTCCGTCAGAACTACAACTACCATCAGGACCCAAACCGACACTTTGTCCATGTTGTTCGTCTCTGAGCGCAGATTCACCGACACACACCGACACACACCGGAGCACTGACGGTCCGCTGCGCCGTTAAACTGACCGAGCAACAACTGAAGCCTCAGACCGCCTCACTTCCGTGTTTACTTCCGCACAGACCGAGACTGTCACGTGACCGCTGAGTCACGTGGTTCGTGCTTAATAGAATGTAATAATCATGTTAAGACTATTACTGATGATGATGATGATGATGATGATGATAATAATAATAATAATAATAATAATAATAATAATAGCAGCACTGATCAGACACACACAGTCCTGCAGAGGTTGTCTCTGTGTTGTCAGGTGGTACTTGGTCACATGTCGACCTTTGGATCCTCAGAGAAGGAGACCTACAGGCTGCAGCTACGAGGAGGCGTGGTTTCTACTCATCTTCTGACCAATCACATCAGATGTACAAAAACTACTACAATATTTATGTTTAAACTTCAAACTCTTAGAAAAGTCAAAATGTTGGTGATAAAATTCTGAAAAAAATCTCGCATCATTCTGCTGCTTTCAGGTGTTTGGTCACATCTTTGGACATTGAGCCAAAAAGAAAATGTTGTTCATACAGAAGAAATAACAGCGAGATATTAAATCTGACCGCAGACTCAGTTTGATCTGAACACAATCTGAAACTCTTGATCTCGACCATCTACAGAACGTCTCTGTGGATTTTGGTCACAGTTGAATGAAGACGTGTGGAGACACAGAAGTTTAACTGATTTTTCATGTTTATAAAAATGCAGAATGAATCAGGTCACAGTGAGACAAACTTTAGTCACGATTCAGCAGATTTGTTGAAGAAATTTTAGCTCCGCAGGACGAACGGCTGATTTTTATGTTTGGATTGTCACATGTTGAGTCCCGCCCACTTTGATCAGTTATTACCAAAATTCATCGACTGAGTCATGATCATGCCAAAAGATTTTTGTACAAATTCATGCAGCCAATATAAACTTTTCTCAGATGTGGAGCCCCCTAGAGGTGAAACACAACATGTTTCCATACGTTAGCTTAGCGAACACGCCTGAACACGTGTCTAAATTTTCATGTTGATTTCATTTTTTTGTGTTCATGAGTTATTAAAATGATCTATTTTGATAAAAGTTGATTGTGTCATAAGATCCAAACTGATCAACAAATCAAAATTCCTTTGATAACTTTAGATCAATAAAGTCTGTAGATGATGCTGACTCATTTTCAGGACGGTTGGTCCAACAGTCTGGGAGGAGTTCACAAAACAAGATTTTGATAAAACTGAGAAAAAGTTATAAAAGTTGACCTTTTTAAAGCAGAAGACTGAGCAACAAGCTGCTTTCAAGATAATTGTGAAAATGTAAACTTTATAATTACAGCGCCACCTTGAGGTGATTGAGTGTAATTTTGGTTAAAAGACTTGACAAGAGAAAAACAAAGTAAAAGATTTATTTTTATACTTTGAGGACATTTCAGAGTCTTTACTTTTTAACTTTTACTGCAGTAAACAAGTTGAATAAGTACTTCTACTTTTACTCGAGTACTTGTACCTGAATATCAGATGTGTGTACTTGTACTTGAGTAAATGTGTTTGTGATGTAGTCAGACTACATCCTGCAGAAGTGAAGGTTCAGAGTGAATAAAACCGTTTGAAAACCAACGAAGAAAACAAACGTGAGCAGAACTGAACATTTAAAATCAGTTTAAACTTTTCAAGAGACAAAAAGATTCTGTTCAGAGTTTCTACTTCAAGAAAATCAACAGTTGGATAAGAAATCTCTCTCTCTCTCTCTCTCTCTCTCTCTCTCTCTCTCTCTCTCTCTCTCACACACACACACACACACACACACACACACACACACACACTCAGTGTTGAGCCTGGTACAACAGTAAACAAAGAGACAAAAGCTCTCTGTCCTCTGCAGCTCAGAGCCTCATCACTGCTGCTGTCCTCAGTCTGACAGCAACACCAGGACCCTGCACAACTCTCCAGGACTCTCCAGGTCCCAACAGGACCATCCAGGATCTGACAGGACTCTCCAGGACTCCCCAGGACTCTCCAGGACTCTCCAGGACTCTCCAGGACCCAACAGGACCTGACAGGACCCGACAGGAACATGGACCCAAAGCGTCTGTCGTCCAGCTCTCAGCAGCAGGTTCAACTCAGGAAAAAGGTAACAGATTACTGGTTTTACTGGTCTGACTCAAACTGGTCTGTGAGACAAAGACTTGAATACAGCACTGCTGGAAAGTAACTAAGTACTTTTACTTAAGTAAAATATAATACAACTAAATCGTACTACTTATTTACTTCAGTATTTCCATTTGATGCTAGTTGATACTTGTAGTACTCCACTACACCTCAGAGTAAATATTACTCTCTACAGCTTTAGAATCAGAATCAGAAATACTTTATTGATCCCTGACAGGAAACTGATCAGGTTAGAAAAACATATCACATTGTACAAAAAATATACTGTGTGTAACAAAATGTCCATAAAAGATAATAAAACAGAATATATACAGTAAGAGAAGCAGAGATACTGAATAATAAATAAATATAAGAATTAATGTGCATTTAAATTCAGATTTGATATAAAACATGATGAATTTATAAAAAGACAAGATGGACATCAATAAAAGTAAAAGTACGACAGTGTGAAAATACTCCATTACAAGTAAGAAGTACAGAAGTTGTACAGAAAGAGAAAAACATATTACAGATATATATAATTATAACTGATGACATCATCTCTTACTTTAATAATAATAATAAACTTTATTTATTCAAAACAAACTGATTCACATGACTGAATTAAAACAGTTCAAATAAAATACAAATAAAATGGAGAAAAGATGGAAATGAATATGAAGACGTGTAGAAACAAATGATTGTATGTTTAATGTAAAACAATACAAGAATTCAATAACTGATCAAATAAATAATGACATGTTAATCTGTGAATATTCAGACTTCATATTTTGTGAATAAAAAAGAAACTTGAAAAACTACAAGCACAAGACAGAAGTTATAAAAAAAAGAAAGAAAAGATCAAATCAGATAAAAGTTCAAATTAAAGCTAAAACTACAAAAAGATCAAATAATTTAATAAAACTACAAGTTGAAAATGAAAAATAAAGATAAAACTAAGGGGAGATTAAAAACAAACAAACTACAAGACAAATGTTTAAAAAAAAGAATGAAGATAAAACTAATAAAATTACAATCGCATGAAAGTAAAAAATAAAGAAGAAATGACAGGAAGATAAAACAAACTACAAGACAAATGTAAAGAGAAAGAGATCAAACTAATAAAACTATAAGCAGATAAAAGTAAAACTCATGAACGAGCATATAAAATAAAAAAATTAAGTGAACTTGTTGTTTAATGTTTTTATAAATAAAGTTGTGAAGATGCTATGGGCGGTGAAACAGCGCCACTCTGTCACTAGACTCCACTCAGTGGTCACTCCCGGTATTACACCAGCAGCTCCGCCGGTTTAACGGTTTGTTGTGCAGCTTCTCCGCTCCGCACGGTCACTAATTGCGCATGCGCAATGAGATGAATGGCCGCTGCACCTGACGGCCCACCAGGAAGTGTGGCGGACAAATCCTCGGCCGTTAATCCCGCTCTGCTCGCTCGGTACAGTAACCGGAGGAGCAGCGGGCCGAACCGCTCCGTCTGACCGTCCGGACCGCGTCCTGCAGCGGGGGCTGTGCGTCTCCTCCCCCCGCCTGTCGGGCTGCAGACCCCGTTGCCGTTCAGCTGAAGCTCCGCCGTGAAGCTCCGTGAAGCTCCGTGAGGCTCCGGGCTCGTCCACCCGCACTGACATGGGATGCTGCGGGAGCACGGAGGTAAGAAGGGTCCGCTCCGGTCCGGCTCGCTCCGGTCCGGTTCGGTACCGTCCTCCACACCCGGTGTCCTTCAGCGGAGACAGGAGCGGGTTCATTCTGTCCCCGGGAAGAAGCGCCGGGTCCCGGGCAGCAGAGAGGCCGATCTGGGATTAGAGCCAGGACAGGAGCTCTAATCCACTTAACGGGTTACCGGGGCCTGATACCGGAGCTCTGCTGCCCGGGTCAACACGGAGCTGCGAAGGGACGAGCAGGGAGGAGAACCGGGCCGAAGAGAGCCTGTCGGCCCGGCCTGTCGGCTCGGCTCGGCTCGGCTCGGCCCGGTGTGACACCGTGTGTTCATCTGTGTGTGTGTGTGTGTGTTTCAGAGGACAAAGAGAGAATGGAGACCGCTGGAGGACCGGAGCTGCACAGACCTGCCCTGGTTCCTGCTCTTCACCGTCTTCTGCGTCGGCATGGTAACCACCCCGAGCCTCGATCTGAACATACAATGTTTCTGTGTTAATGATCGATCAATGATCAATAACTACTGAAGATATTTATCAATTCATCATCATCTCCTCCCATGTGTCACATCACAGTGAGCTCAGAGTGTTGAAAGGTGTTAAAAATCTTTAGGAAATAATCTGTGATTTCATAAACAATACATTAATCAAGACAACAATCAGAGGGATAATCAATGAAAATGATTGTTTTAATAAAAGTATATTTTAATTATCAAATGGGGAATCATTTTGTCATGAAAGTGCATGTGAATGCTGTCAACGTTAATGGTAATAAATCAAAAGAAAACTGTTTTTCAGTTAGTCAGTGAACGCAGCTTTAAAATGTGGTGTGTTCAGGATCAGAGGTGTAACAATTAAATGATTATTAAATTTATAAATATTTTTTTATTATGGATTAATCAGTTTGAGTAACTTTCTACGGAAAAGTTCAAATTCTTTGACTTCAGCTTCTCAAATGTGAATATTTTCTGGATTCTTTACTCCTTTATGACATTTGACTGAATTTCTTTTTGTTGTGGACAAAACAAGACATTTTCCACCGTTTATGGACCAAACAGCTAATTGATTTATCAAAGAAATAATTGACAGATTAATTGACAATGATGATAATCGTTAGTTTCAGCCCTGTTCAGGTAGACACTTCAGTTAATAAACCGTTTGCCGTGAGACTGTGACAGCCAATCAGAACCACGGTTACTGTTTTATTGATTAATGTCTGTTGGACAGTAAAAACACCGATTGGTCAGATGTCACAGGTGTAGCCATGATGTCACTTTTAAAAGTGACTCACCTCTCTGACATCATCATGTGGGCTGAATGAAACCAGAACTACAGACGTGAAGCTAACTCAGCTACGACCGACCCGCTGGTCTTTGATTGGTTAAATCAAATCACATGGATCAGAGAATTTCACCTCTGGTTGATCAGTGGAATCATTTCTCACAGAAGAACAAAGAACCGAGAACATTCACAGACAATACTGAGTTTGTTAATAGAACTTTTACTCTCTGGCTGCTAAAATAATCTGAAGTCTGATGTTTTTACAGCTCACTGTTAGCAAACATGCTATCATCACAGCGAACATGCTAATTGTGAACATGCTAACATTACAGCGAATATGCTAACAGTGAACATGCTAACATCACAGTGAATATGCTAATATTGAACATGCTAACATCATAGCGACATGCTAACATCATAGCGAACATGCTAACATCATGGAGAACATGCTAACATCATAGCGACATGCTAACATCATGGAGAACATGCTAACATCATAGTGAACATGCTAACATCATAGCGACATGCTAACATCATGGAGAACATGCTAACATCATAGCGAACATGCTAACATCATAGGAGACATGCTAACATCATAGCGACATGCTAACATCATAGTGAACATGCTAACATCATAGCGACATGCTAACATCATAGTGAACATGCTAACATCATAGCAAACATGCTAACATCATAGCGACATGCCCCCTAAGAGTCGACCTGACTATTAGTTGGTAACAAGAATCTTCGTCAACCAGATTTTCGTTTAGTTGTTAGTCACAGAAAACCCCCCCACATCAGATGTCATTTGGCGGCTGCAGCTCACGTTACACAAGGGAGATTGTTGCAACACCGACGCACTGCTGCTAACTGCTGCTAACTGTGCTGTTGCTGCCATTAGCAAGTTAGCTCAGTTAGCAGTCTGATAGGATACAGCTGGTTGACAGTGAACGCATCACCTGAGGGGATTTAAAGGTTACAGTGGCTCCAACTGGGCTTTGACTGTGAGGATGAGGAAGACACGAGACAGGAGGGGACAGACGGGGACAGAAGGAGACAGGAGGGGACAGGAGGTGTGAAGCAGCTGTGGAGCGAGTTTTTAACGTAAAGATTTAATTTGTAATCAAACATCATCATATCAGTGTTGACGAGTCCTCCAGTGTTAAGTGAAGTTATTTGTTTCTGGGTTTTAAATGAAACTTGTTTGAGGTTAAACTGTTGAAATAAATGAACCAAATGTTCAGTTTCCTGCTGGTTGTTCTCACACATTCAGAGTCTTTACAGTTTTTTATTTAACAAGCAACTCACTTTGTGCCCTGCAACATATATACTGTATATATATATATATATATATATATATATATATATATATATTTTAATAAATATCCTAAATGTTCACCGACCAGTCGACTGATGGCTCAAACTGACGACTGTTGGTTGACCAGTAAAAATCTGTAGTTAGGGTTTAGCCCCAAAATGTGATGTCATCATGGTAGGGCGGTTTGTTGCCATGTTATTTTAAAGGCAGAATTAGTAAAATTCGACGGTTCATGTATATTTTCCCAGCTGGTTAGTTAAAGTTATTAAAGTTATTAAAGCGATAGTTCACCCAAAAATGAAGATTCACTCAATACAACCCCCCCACCCCCCCATGTGCTGATCTGAGGATGGGTGAAGATCTTCAGTTCACAAAACACTCCGGGAGTCTCAGCAGAAAACAGGGTTGCAGCCAAATCCAGTATAACTGAAGTGATCCTGCTCCTGTGGTGTAATTAAATTAAAGTAATTAAATAAGTGTCCGCGAGCCGTGACATTAAAATTTAAGACGCCATTTACGCAGGTAGCATGTAAACATGGTGTTGATGTATCGCGAGACTTCATATATCTGTTAATGGATGCACGTGTGAAAATATCGCGAAATCTCTTGTGCACCCAGCTCAAGTCTGAGAGGCTACAGTTGACATTTCAGCTAAAAACATGGCGAAAATGGCATCTTCTGTGGTTAAATTTTAATGTCGCGGCTCACAGACACTTGGATTACACCACACAAGCAGGATGGAGACATTTTGTGTTTGTTTTGTGTTCTTTTTTTTAACGTTTTATCCGTGGCCACCATTCACTGCCATTGTACTGGATTTGGCAGCAACCCTGTTTTCTGCTGAAACTCCAGGATTGTTTTGTGAACTGAAGATCTTCACCCATCATCATCACATCGGCATAGTGGTGAGGACATACTGAGTGGACTAGTGTTCTGGGGTGGAATATCACTTTAAGAGTGGGAAAAAACAAGAAATTCACCAAAATAGTCTTTTAGTCTTTCCACTGTCCCAACAATCACCAGCCTTAGTTTGGTCCAAATAAATAAAAGTATAATAGTTTATAATAGTGATAACAGTTTCTCATCCAGGTCAGTGAACTCATCGTCACTCTGCAGAACGTTCAGTTAGCAAAATAAAATGACAAAAATAAAAGAACAAAGAACCGTCGATGTGTTCACAGGTCAGAAGGGATAAACTTCATATATTCACCCAGTTGTTCCAGCTGTTGAGTGTGTCAGCAGGGTTCAGCTTCTTCTCGTCACAGACTCAGACTCGCCGATGGTTTTCCACTCACGGACGCTGTCCTAGTAGCTCATGTGACTCGCTCGCTCCACGTCTCCCTCAAAACGGGATCACTCAGCATCTCCTCAAAGCAAAGAAAGACAAAGTGCAGCATTTGGTTGCCATGGCAGCAGCAGAAGCTGTGGAAAGTTGGGTCCGTCCAGATTCTCTTATTTGGTTTGATCTGATGTGACTGAAGACACTCAGGTGGAAACAGAAGTGAAATATTTAGTCGCTCGACTTCAGTCTGTTTCTGTCTGATACACTCACTCAGCCTTCCTGACTTCCTGCAGACAGTGAATGTAGCAGCATCAGAACTGAGAGCTGATTGGCTCGTGAGACTGCACAGAGCCTCAGACAAGCCATGTGATTGGTCACAAAGGGTTTGATTTGTGGACAGAAACAGAAAAGATGAAAGTTTAAAGCTGAGTGAAGAGAAACAGAAACATGATGCGTTTATGTCTTTGAGTCTGTCATGTTCAAAACATTCACTCTGCTGCAGCTTTGTTTCTCTTCTGATGTCATCACAGAAACAAGTCATGTGACCATTTCCTGACCTGCCTCTTCTTTGGTTGGACTGTTCAGTTTAAACACTTCTGGTTAGAGACATATGTTGATTGATCAATGGCAACCATGGCAACCGCCTCTGTATACCATCATCAGGTCAACACCTAAACGTGTCCCATACTGTGGTTTATACAGAATATGAAATAGAACTACAGACACTCCCATCAGCCTCAGCTGGACTCTGTGTTTACTGATCATTAGCTAATGTTAGCATGCTAACATACTAGGACTTTTCACACTGCATTTAACCCCGGGCTAAGGGAGCCTGGAGCTAAAAGAGCTTTCAGTTTTCAGACTGGCACAATCCTGGCATGTTCCAAAGTGGGCTATGCCCGATATTAGCTTAGGGATAGCTGGCCCTGCTCCAAAGCAGGGTTAGCCCTGAGTCTGCGGGGCCATCCCCTTAAAATCAACTAAACCCAGGCCTAAAATCTGCCAGTCTGAAACAGGGCTGAAAAATTAGAAGACGATAATCAGCCAGGTTAACACACAACACCTGTGTGGATGTACAGAGGCTTTAACCCTGAGCTAGAACAGTGGTTCCCAAACTTTTTCCAGTATGCCCCCCTTTCGGAAGCCAACAAAAGTTCAAGCCCCCCACCACAAAATTTTCAATCAATTGTTAACAATAATTGGGGATGGAACTGATAAAAAAAAATAAAAATTCAATAGTTAGATTTTAGCAAAAAAAAAGGGTCAGTTGGATAAAAACAGCAAACTCATTTGTTTATTCCCCCTACATAGATCATATTCATTCAGCTTTGTTTCACTCTTTTTTTCTCCCCTGGTCTTTCGCGCCCCCCTTGCAGTGGCTCCGCGCCCCCCCTGGGGGGCCCGCCCCCCAGTTTGGGAACCACTGAGCTAGAAGATGGGCAGTGTGGGGCGGAGGGTCAAGTAAGAATCTGACAAAAACTGTCTAGTCACAAACACAAAGGATGTATGCCTTTAAATGTGTATCAATGGAAACGCTTATACAACCGTGAAATGAGTCAACATGTTCAGTCAAACGCACCACTTTGCTTTTCAAATCCTAAGAATATATTGACCCAATAACAGACGCACTGATTCTCCATAAACAAAACCATAAGACGGTGAATTTAAGAGTTCATTACTCACTTCACAAATCCATAGTCTATACTTATTTTCAATAAAAAACAGTCAAAACAGGAAAATAATGAGCACGTTAATAAGTAATGAGCAAAAATGTATTAATGTTTAAACTGAATAACCGTTTGGAACTGAATGTTCCAGTTTATGTTGTGTTTACTGATTAAACTAATTTATAGAATAAATTAGACGACTGCAAAGTGTGAAATGAAGAACAAACTCCTTTATACACACTGTACATTGTGTTAAATATCAACATACGGTGAATGAAGTCTTACTTGTGCTGATGACCACATTTATTTTTATTATAAAGTTGATCTTCTCTCATCATATAGGTCGTTGTGAACTGACAAACTGACACTCGCCGTCTTTCTATCCTGCAGGGCAGCATCTGCGGCTTCACCATCGTCACTGGCGGCGCTGCTCGCCTCGTCTTTGGATATGACAGCTACGGTAACACCTGCGGTCAACGCAACGAGCAGATCGAAAACGTCCGTCTGAGTGGCCTCGACCACACAGACAGGAAGTAAGTCCAATTTTATATCCGCTTTCTGTTGCTGACTGGACTGTGGACTACTGGGAAATTTGGTGGATATCATGGTGGCGTTTTTTAGTTTAACTGTAATAATTTTTTGTTTTATTTTATTTTAGAGCATGATGGAGGTATTTTTAGTGTATGACAGGTAGTTTTTGATGTAAAAAATTAGGTAGCATTAGTGTATAACAAAGGTATGTTTAGTGTATTACAAAGGTATGTTTGGTGTATTACAAAGGTATGTTTGGTGTATAACGGAGGTATGTTTGGTGTATAACAAAGGTATGTTTGGTGTATAACAAAGGTGTGTTTGGTTTATAAAAAAGGTATGTTTGGTGTATAACGAAGGTATGTTTGGTGTATAACAAAGGTATGTTTGGTGTATAACGGAGGTATGTTTGGTGTATAACAAAGGTATGTTTGGTGTATAACAAAGGTATGTTTGGTGTATAACAAAGGTATGTTTGGTGTATAACAGAGGTATGTTTGGTGTATAACAAAGGTATGTTTAGTGTATAACGGAGGTATGTTTGGTGTATAACAGAGGTATGTTTGGTGTATAACAGAGGTGTGTTTGGTTT
>JAJHUR010139540.1:0-10581 GCA_027495735.1 Lutjanus campechanus
TATCTCACATCTGTGTCACATTTTCCTCAGATGCTCCTAAAGACACCTCAGTGTCCATCAGTCCATCAGGTTTGGTGTCAGCAGGTAGCTGGGTGAACCTGACCTGCTCCAGCAGAGCCAAGCCTCCCGTCAGCCGCTTCACCTGGTTCAAGAACAGCAAAGATGGACCCATGAATGTAGCTGATGGACAGTTTTACAGCTTTAATCTGACAGATGGAGGAGTTTATTACTGTGTGGCCACAAATGATCTTGGTAATCAGATGTCATCATGGATCCATTTGAATATTGCAGGTAAATGTAGAACTGTACTGAATCTGATCATTTGAATCAAAACTGCTCTCATCTTTTCTGATTTTCTTCTTTTCTGCTGTTGTTTGTTTGTTTGCTTACTTGTTTGTGTTATTACCCAGTAAACCACTTTTTTTTTTTTTACCTCACTTGTATGTAATGATTGTATACAAATCTACATCTGTATTGTTTCATGTCCACATTCAACCTTTGTCTTCTTTTCGTCGCTGGATTTAATTGTATTGTTTTTGTCTTTTGAACAGTCAGCTCTCTAGTGTGGGGTTTAGCTCTTGGATTCGTCATTATCATCATCATCCTCATCTGCTCTGCAGTCTGTGTTTGGTGAGTGTCACAAACCTTTGTTCATGATGAGGTCATGGGTGAGGATGTGATCTGTCTGTTTTGTTCATTTCTGCACAGATTCCACATCTGCACATTTTTGCACTGATTAAAGTGGCTCACTCTAAAACTCCTGCTGATCTCCTTTAGTTTCATCACCAGTCATTTATAATTGACTGGAATTTTTGTCACTGATGTACATCCAGTAATGTCTGCTTCCCATCAATCCTCATTCCTATTGTCTATTCAACCTGAAACACAGTATAATTATTTCCACCGTTTTCTAATATTTTACAGGTGGTTTAAGTCGAAACATCAAGCTTCACATCAGACTCAGGTGGGAAAATACTGCACTTCATTGTAAAGTGCTGAACTGTTTGTTTTGAGTATTAACATCTGTGTGTCTTAAGTTTGTCTAAGACATGTGAAAGCATCAATCTTTGAGAGGTTACTGAGCGGGAAAGAAATGGTGCAACCCATTCTTTACTCTTGTCCTTAGTCTTCATGCTGTAGTTTTTGCATCAGCCTGAGCAATAACTTCGAGTCTTTGCTAAATTCAATTTCTTAAGTTGAAAACTTAAGTTAAGAAGTAGCATCAAATTATTTACTTGCTCTGTGCACTGATACAGAGAGTCTATGAGACCATAGTTATTTGAAACTGACTGCTGTGGTTAAAGAACAGTGGCCCAAGAATCAAACTGTGGGGGACTCCTCTGTCCCATTCAATGATCATCAAGGAAACATCATAGCCATGTTCTTAAGATATGACCTGAACAACCTAGTGAGGACTGTTCCAGAGGATCCTAGCTACTTTGCACTACTTTACTATTACTTTAGTGTCATTTTACCAGTCCTGTGTTCAGAATCTGGATTTAAATTTGTCCAAACAGCCATTTAGTAACCTTTAGATGCACCTCTAATTACTTAATATGGAAGGATCCAGCTCATAACATTTCATGATTCATTTTTCACAGAGTCAAAGCGGTGACAAGCTGGCTCTTCAAATGCCAACCAGGAACACAGAAGAAAACATCCATTATGGAGAGATCGACTTCTCCAGGCAGGGACTTGAACCATCCTCTGATGCAATGCGCAACAGCGGACAACAGCAGGATACTCTGTATGCGCATGTCAATGTGTCCAAGCCAGCAAACGGTTTAACAAAGACTGCCTGAGTGAAAAAACTGAGTGATGTGTTGTGATCACATTTGAAGTTCATAATATAGCTTTATTTCTTACTCATATAAGATGTTTAATGTAATGTCATCATCACTGCCTACTGTTGAATAAAGGGAAGCTCAAAACCTCCCCCACAGCCTGCATTTTAGGTGGTTTTGGCAGTTGCCACATAGCTGTTGTTGCGTGATTAGCATCTGTATGTTTATGTGTGTGTAAGTGCAAGTCACAAAGCTGTAAATAGATAAAAACACATTACCAGTGAAGTACCAGAATTACATCTCATTTAAAAATCTTTCTGCCATTTAATTTTGTGATATTTAAATGTACATTTTTTAACAAGGCATTTAAATGTATCCACTGTGTAAGATTTACTAGGATATATTGGCATAATATGGCATAAATGGAGCCTGAAGACCAAGGGCACCACCAAGGAGTTTGGGCCCCATGAAAAGATATCACACTGGGGCCCCACCACCACAAGCTACAACAACCCTGTGCTACTGCTGTAACCAAACCTCCAGAACCTATCTGACCAATTCAAAGCTTTACACAACTCAACCTTTATTAGGCTGTAACTCTCTTGTGGTCCAATATGAGATGTGGAAATATAACACTGTGCAGACATGATGCATGAAACATTGTGAATACAAAACTGGTCTGATGAGAAATGTGCAAAAGGCCATCTTTTACAATCTAAATGTAATTTTAGTGGTAAAATTCTTGAATGGGAAAAAAAAATCTCTTAACATCTCAGACTCAGTCACTCAGTGTTTTAAACTGTTCAGCATCCAGTACAGACTATATGCTGTTTTTGTTTCAAATGATATATTATGTGGAGAAATAATTTAATTGTTTGCATTTTTGTCACTGAAAGGGATTTGATATTTTGTCTTTTTTTCATAATAATAATAATAAAGCGTGCCACAGACACAGACCTCCTGCAATTATTCTAACTGACATGTCATTCAACATAGCGCTGCTCACCTTCTCCAGCTGGAAACAGGGCTGCTGAAACTGAATCTGTGGGACGTGACACCAGGGGCAGCGGGGACAACTGATTTAGCATCAATAGTTTGCTAAAGGTTTACCTGCATTGATTAAATGTTGCCTAAAAGAGGAGTGAAATGTAAACAGAGATATTAAGTAACTAATGTTAGGGTAACAACAGTATTTCATTTTGGCCAAAACTGATTAATATCCACCATTCACAGACTAAACCCACCTAAACCAAACCGGTTTGAAAAGTTTTTGGAAACCAGATTTATCTTTAATATGAGACATGATGCTGCTCCAACATCACTTCAAACCAAACCAAACGATGTTCTTTACTCCTGTTCACTGCCAGCAAACACCATGTGTGCCCAGTTTGGGGGCAGGACTGAACCATTTCATGTAAATAGCGGGGGTTTGGGGCAATAGAGGCTATTTATTTATTTATTTATTTATTTATTTATTTCACCCAAAACAAGAATAGTCTGTTTTATTAGTGCATTGTAAATAAAATACTTTATTTAAGTAATTTAATATTGAAAAAAAATGATCTAATGTTCTGTTTTTTAGGGCCCCTGTCACTGGCCCTTAGAATCATCCTAAGATTGTTAGATTTTCTTTTTAGTACAGGGAAACTGAGACCCCTCACAGTTCAGTCTTTAATTACCACTAAAACTGTTGTGATCCTGTTTTCTGTGGAACATGCTCTGATCTTTTTTTTCCCTGTGCCTGCAGGAGGTGTGCCGGGAGGCGGGCCGTTCGCTGGGAGCAGGGCTTCCAGCACACCTGCAACTAGTTTTGCCCAAATTAGCCGGCTACTTAAGCCGCTCCCTCCCTGTCTCCTGTGCCGGATTGTTCCCTGATGTTTGGTGTTCAATGCTCTCGCTCCCAGTGTTCTCCTGCCTCTCGCCACGTGTGCTTCTCAGCGTTTTTTCGAGCTAGTATAAGTTTTTCGGTGCCTTGCCACTGTTTTCAGTTGAACTTTGAATTTGTCGTTTTCCCCATTTTTGGCGATTTTCTGTTTTCTCTTTTGTTGCTACTTTTCCTCTTCGTGAGCGTTTTTTGTTGTACTTTGTTTTTTGAACTACTGACTCCTGAAAACATTTACTGTGAAACTTTTGTTAATAAACCGTCTTTGTTTGAACTCTGCAACTGGGTCCTGGTTCTCCTTGACTGGCACGTAACAAAAACAGTGTAACATATAGATGGTTTCAAAAGCTTTTTCTATGATAAAGCTTTAAGAAATAGAAGTTTTACTGGCTAACAAACCACTGAGTAGGGTTGGGCATCGTTTGAATTTGAACGATTCCGATTCCGGTTCCGATTCCGATTCCTCGTTTCGATTCCGGTTCCTAACGATTCTCGATTCCGATTCTTTTAGGAGGCAGGGTCAAAAAAGTTTACATGTTTCAAATGAGCTAGCTAACCAGAGGTCTTTCTGGATGATATCGTCTGAACTTGCATGCTGTTGCGTTGTCAGAGAGAAGAGTGTTTCACAATTGACCTTTCGCAAAAGCCCCGCCCCCCTTAGTTACTGTTGCTAGCCCGACAAGCTTCTTGACGCGGACGGACTGTCAACACAGTGTCATGGCGGGGAGAAGTATACTGGTGCGGGTCAGTGACTCTTTTTGGAGCAATACCTGCGCAATATCCTCCAGATCGAGGCAAAAGGGATTGCAATATGCAGTGGAGGGGTATATCCAAAATATTAAAATAAGGAACGATGGGAACACTACGACTATCGAGGCAAAAGCATACCGGTCAATGGGAAAATCAGTGAAACCCCACAACCTCTAACGTTACCTCAAATGCAACGAGCACAGCCTTGTGGACCAGTCATGCTCTTGCACTGCACAAGTTATCTTACGTTAGCCTAGCCTCTTAGGTTAGCTAGCTGGCTAAACTTACAGGTGCCCCAAGGCTAATAACGCCTTAATGTAGATCGGGACACTTGTATGCTGCAGGAGGATGTTGACTGAAATATTTAAATTAATATGATAGTGCTAACAAGTTATTCTAGGTGTATAATCCGTACCCAGGGTTGGGAGGATTACTTTAGAAATGTATTCTGATACAGTTACTGATTACCTGTTAGAAAATGTAATCAGTAACTTAATCCAATTCCCACAATATTAAAGTCATGTAACTTCATTGCTTTCCATTACTTGTGGATTACTTCAGTACCAAATATGGTGAAATTTGAGCCTAATATGATGTTTTATGATGGCTTTAGATTTATTAATTATTTGTTCAGCTATTTCTTCTAACGTTACACTGGTTCGGCACTTGTACAGCAAGTACAGGGTTGGGATACTCAGGAGTAGGCTGTCCATTCACAAAATGCTACATGACAGATGAAAAAATAAGTTTAAATTGCCTGTTAGGACGATATGTTCAACGTCGATGTAAACTGATGAAACATAACGTTAGAGAGCTAACGTGAACTTGTTAGCAAGCTAGCTAACATTAAGTTAATTAACGTTAGCTAACACTACGGCTAGCTAAACTTAGAGGGTAACGTTCTGGCAATGATATACTAGTAATATACAATATTCCAAAGTCTTGGGGTATCTACTGTCCGATTTACGTTATGCCATGGGCACATCGCTTCACCATTTAGCTTGTCGGAGGTCCGCAGCTTGACGGACCTTGTTTACATAGTAACGGTTGCTAGGATGTGTGATTGGACAATGACCGTTTGGGGGTGGGCTTTTGCGAAAGGTCAATTCTACAATTTATTGACTAGAGCTGCTTACAGCGGACGTGGACAAACACTTCGCTCCGGGACATAATGTCCACTTAACATGTCCGTTCTTTTACCTCAAGGAGAATAAAGTAGTGTCTGTACTTCCACTTTGAAAACGCCAGCTTTCCCTCCAGACTCGCCATGGCTGCAGTTTACCTCTGCTAGTTTGGGTGTGTGGGGCTGCTGTGTGCGTGAGTGGTTTGTGTGAACACTGAACACTGCCTCTGATTGGCTTACCATGAAAGCTTACTCTACCTTAGCCAATCATCATCACTTATGCAGTTGTCCCGCCCCTCCCTTGTCCCTCACCAAAGAAAAAAATAAACAGCTGTGGCTGAGAGACAAGTCGGATGACAAGAGCTTCAATGAGTAGCTTTAGTTTATAACGGGCCCCATTTAATTGTCGGTAATGGTAACGGCGCTGTATCGATGGAAATAGTAATTAGTTAGATTGCCCGTTACTGAAAAACGCCGCCAGTAACACCATTTATTTTAACGCCGTTATTCTCATCACTGCGTGTGCATGATATAATCTTTTTACAAGTATTGCACTGAGCCGACTTATAGTTATTTGTATTAAAGTGAAGTCACACTTTAGACCGCCACCACACACTGTCCATGGTTGCACGGTAACGCAAACACTTTCGGGCGGATTCTTCTTCGTTGGTGTTAGGTGGCTTCTTCTTCCGGTTGGCAGACTGTAGGGTTGCTCCAACCCGCCTGAGCACCGTTGCACCGCTAGGCGGCGTCGATCTCCTCCGGTGGCGTCGAAGAGCATCCCAACCCCTGTGGCAGAGTCCTCTATCTAGAAGCTAATGCTAATCTAAGACCCCAGGTTTGTCTCACCTCCCCGGTGGGCCCCAGTGACTACCGAGGACACCAGCTCAAGAGAAGGCCCAGACTCACCCCCACCCCGCTATCCGGCTCACCTCACCTCCCCGGTGGGCCCCAGTGACTACCGAGGACACCAGCTCAAGAGGAGGCCCAGGTTTGCCTGCTAAAAGCTAATGCTATCCCCAGGCTTGTCTCACCTCCCCGGTGGGCCCCAGTGACTACCGAGGACACCAGCTCAAGAGGAGGCCCAGACTCACCCCTAACCTGCTTTGTGGCTCACCTGTCCTCCCCGGTGGGCCCCAGTGACTACCGAGGACACCAGCTCAAGAGGAGGCCCAGGTTCGCCTTAAACAACCCAGAGGAAACTAGGAATCGAAATTTAAAAATTTGTACGATTCCGGGAGAATCGGAAAGTTAGTCCCGGTTCCAATCGATACTCGATACTCGATGCCCAACCCTACCACCGAGTGAGCAAAAGAGAAGTGGTGAGATGTAAATTGATAATCAGAGTGGTGAGGAAAAGCAGCGTGCAAGAAGTAAACGGGAAGTTGGTTTGTCTCGCCAACATGTGCGTCGTCATGATGACTGCAGCCACACAGTTCTCTGTAACAGTATGTCTTCATTGTGTGGTCTAGAATTGCGTTTCTCCTTCACGTGTTGACTATTTGTTCTCTTATGTGGAACACTTTCCTTCTGTTACATTATTTCTGACGGACACTTGATAAAACAAATTCCTTCCAAAAAAAAAAAAGAATCCAGATGCTTCATGCAGACCTGTTGTGGATGCACTTTTTAAAGTTGGATGTTTAAATATTAAAATTCAGCAGGAGTAGATCATTAGATTTCTGACAGGAGAAACAGCTGGTTGTTGTTTGATAAATGAGTCTTTAGTTATGTGATCTTAATCATTCACTGATGTTCTCATGTCATCCTCCTGAGTAAAAACATGTAATTTGCACCCTGATGAGCTTAAGATGCAACAAAATGATAAGAGTGATTTCCTCACTCTCAGGGTGTGGAGAGGAACGACAAAGACTTATTTCTGCAGTATGTTAGTTGTGTAATATCTGGTACAAGTGTGTTTGTTTTTATATCACAGCGGCTGAGCAGGGAAGTCCATCACTGAGTCTGTTGCAAGTCTACTGAAACTGGCAAATCGCCTGATTTGAAAACAAATTGTTTCTCCGTTTTAACTGCAGGTTTGTTTGGTAAGCTCAAATGTTTCTGCTTTTTATGTTACGTATTTTTTCTAACCAAGAGAGTTTTGTATTTTTGCTGCTGTTCTGAACTCCACTGAAAGAGAAATTATGTATTTTATTTGATGGGTTTTGGTTTAGCAGAAATCTTGTAAACAAGAAGTTGCTTCTGCAGCATTTCATTTTAACTGTAATATAAAATCACACTGGATCATTTTAATTTTATATTTAAACTCTTTTCAGTGCAACTCTGCAGATATTATTCATTACTACTACACATTAACATCATGGCTCTAGGAAAGTTCCCGGTTTGAATATGTGTATTTAAGATTAATTTAAAAGAACATGAATTAATTTTTAAAAGATGTTTTGATTAAAACACTGTAAAGTTTTTTGTTTGTTTCTTTGTTTGTTTTGACCCAGATGATGAGTGTTGTTGCAGTCCTGTGTGTGAATATGGTGACAGTCAACATGTTACTGAGTGTCTTCATTGTTTCAGGTGAGCTGTTTGTTCACTCATTTTTATTTTTATTTTCATTATTAGTATTATTATTAATCATTTAGAATTTGGACTTCATTGCGAAACACAGCAGAACAATTGCTCATGGCTGAAAAGTGAAATGTTTCAAACTGACATTGTCTATAGGACAGGGGAACAGACCAGCATGCAACATACCACTTTGTGTATCATGAAGTTTCTTTTCAAGCTGATTTTTTCCACATTTTGTTATTTGTGAAATTGATTTGACAGGTGCTTTGGCCAAGTGTGATCATCAAGCAGAGCTCCTTATTACTGCACCAAAGAAGATTGAAGCACTGAGTGGATCTTGTTTACAAATCCCATGTAACTTTAGAACTAAATCAGGACAAGAGTTTAACAGCAGAAGAGAAACCTTTGGCATTTGGATAAAAAGTGACTCCCATTTTGGACGCGGACCAAACAATGTGATATTCAACAGCAGTAAGACAGTTAACACTTATCCAATGAATATTATTGGAAACCTGAGAGAGAAAAACTGCAGCACTTTATTTTCCAGTTTAATCACAAGTTACACAGACACATACTACTTCAGAATTGAGAACAGACCATTCCTGGCAACAGCTGTTTGTGATCCTCTTCAAATAACAGTTAAAGGTAAGAGAGCTTTGTTTCAGTCAGTCTGTAATGATATTGTTTAGGTAGGTTTTTCACTTTGCCATGAATTAAATTCTGATTAAACAGTGAGTCTCTTCTTACAATTTGACGTTAAAATTGTTAAATGTTGAGACACAAAAGCAGAACATATGGTTACACTGTAACCTTGATTCTCTGAGTGAAGAGGATATCTCTTCACTCTGTTACATATTTAAGATGTACAGGGAATGATCCCACTGCTCATCAGGTTATGTGGATATTTCTTTAATACACACTACTTGCCGGTCACGCCCCACTGTTACCTATAAAGCACCAGTCCTGACTGCACAGGTTATTTCTGACTTCCCAAACATGACTGTTAAAAATTATGCTACATGAAAAATACATTTAAAAGTAGAAAATTGTGCACTTCATATGACAGCTTGCATTCAATCGCACACATACTGTGGGGAGACGCCACTGCAACAATGGTGGCTTGTTTACTCATGATACTTCACCAGATTCGTCTACAGGTAAACGTGGAATGTGTCTTAAAGATGTACCCTGATGATCAGGAGGAGCATTTACGTATGAAACATGTCATGGAATGGAGAGAGAGTCTTGATACGACAGAGAACAAACTTTTATTTATACTTAATGCAGTTTCATAATAAAAGTGTCAGCCTCTGTCTTAGCTTTGGTTTTAAAAGGCAGAAAGTTTTTTTTTAGCAATTTCTCATGAACTTTTGGGTTAAAATGTAGGCTTGATTTGAAACCACAGATTCTCCTCCGAGCCCCAGTATTGAGATCTCAGGTGAGGCTGATCTGAAGGAGAAGGAGTCTGTCACTATCACCTGCTCAGCTTTCACTCCCTGTCCACACTCCCCTCCTAAACTCACCTGGAATCTACAACAAGACTCTCACAACAAAATAGAAGAAAATCAAACAGATGGAATCTTTACAACTAAAATCCAGGAGACCATCACTCTGTCAGACCAACATGATGGATACAACATCACCTGTTCTGCCACATATCCTGTGAATGAAGGACAAGATGTCAAGACAGCAGAGGAGACAAAGACTCTCAGTGTTTCATGTGAGACAAGCAGAGTTTCTTATTGGATCCTGTCAGCACATGATAAAAATAAAGGATCTTATTCAGCCTCTCATGTTCCTCTCATATCTCACATCTGTGTCACATTTTCCTCAGATGCTCCTAAAGACACCTCAGTGTCCATCAGTCCATCAGGTTTGGTGTCAGCAGGTAGCTGGGTGAACCTGACCTGCTCCAGCAGAGCCAAGCCTCCCGTCAGCCGCTTCACCTGGTTCAAGAACAGCAAAGATAGACTCATAAGTGTATCTGAAGGACAGATTTATAGTGTTAAAGTGACAGATGGAGGAGTTTATTATTGTCTGGCCAGAAATGTTCTTGGTCTTCAGATGTCACCAAGGAGTCATTTGAATATTGCAGGTAAATGTAGAACTGTACTGAATCTGCTCATTTTAATCTAATCTGCTCTCATCTTTTTTTTTCAGTTTGTCTTGTTTTCTGCTTCTGTGGAACTAAACCTTTGTTTGTTTGTTCATTGGTTTGTTGGCTGGTTGGGCGGTTGGTATGATGCTGGCTGTCGTGAGACGATTATATGTGTCAGTGTGTCATGAATAAGTTCTCGGACTTGACATAAAGATATTATAAAATGTTATGAAGCCAGTTTGACACAGTGCAGTACCAAGATGATTTAGCTTTCAGAGTTACCTGATAGACAGACAGTGGTTACCTAGTTTACTTGTTGCTAAAGTAGACTAACTGCTGTCTGCTGTTAACTATAACTGGATAGTTAGCTTGGTTAGCCGTGGATCTATCCGCCTTTTTAGTCAACTCACTCCTGGAGTGC
>JAJHUR010139541.1:0-12335 GCA_027495735.1 Lutjanus campechanus
CGAAAAAAGTTGATCAGTGATTCTTAAAACCCAAGATTACATCTTCAAATGTCTTGTTTTGTCCACAACTCAAAGATTCAGTTTACTGTCATAGGAGTAAAGAAACCAGAAAATATTCACATTTAAGAAGCTGGAATCAGAGAATTTTGACTTTTTTTTCTTTAAAAAATTACTCAAACTGCTTAATCGGAGATCAAAATGGTTTCGAATAATTTGACAATTCATAATCACTTAATCTCTGTATACAATCCAACAAAATGTCACATTAGTCTAATATTACTATAAGTATTGTAAAATTATAAATTCTATTTCGCCAACAACCTGGTGAAGATGATTTAACCTTGAATTATATGCATGTACATACGCACAGCCCATGGACAGTCTCTTAGAATAACTGCCATCTGCAGCCTCTGCTGTACTGAATGCAGCTCCCACTAGATGCTCCCTCCAGCTCCACACACCAGGAGCATATCTCCCCAACGCAGAGCAGATCACCCTCTCTCCCTGCGGTGAAGGCTAAGACGGGCTTACAGGCTGGCCTTCTAACATAACCTGCCCTTGACGTCAGACTGTGGTACACCTATAGAAGTGCTGGCCTGCAGTATTTGCCCACGCCACAGAGGCTGTCTGCTGTCTTTCCTTCCAGTGAATCATAGATTAGGCAACAGCTGGGATTATTTTAAACATTTCCTCTCAAATGTTAAATTTATTCAAGCAGAGGGATCAGGCTGCGGTTGAGTTGCGAACGTGTGTCCTCGTGAACCTGTGCGAAGCTACCACATAGAATCAATGTGTTCTTCCAATCAGCATCAATGACGTGGTCAGGCTAGGGCGGAGAGGGGATTGATCTATTTGAGCAGACACAATGTCAATACTGACGTCTACTCAGTGTAAGATGTAGCTGCTCTCTTGCCCTTCACACATGCATCCTTGCTACACTTGCTGCTGCAGGTTATTAATTATGGCACATTCATCACATCTACTATTTCTTTTAAATATATCATTACATAATCAGAGCTCACCATTAATGTGTTTTTTGTTTTTTTTCTCTCTTGATGGTCAGAAATCTACTTGCCCAAAGTCAATTTTTATTTGCCCCTGACAAATTGTTTTATTAGTGGTTATTGAATAGCAATAAAGACTAAAGTTAATTGTCATATTTAATCTTGGGCTGCAAGGTCTAGAAAATGACAAAATAGTGAAAAATGTCCATCCCAGTTTTTCAAAGTCCAAGGTGGTGTCTTTTAATATGATAATAAATAGAGAAACGTGAGAAATATCTTTGAGAGGCAAAAAAAAGAAGAAGATTTTTCTGGCATTTGGCATGAAAAAATAGTTAAACAATTAATCAATTTTCAAAATGGTTAAATAGTTAATTCTTTTTTGTACCACTTGACTGCTCCGGCAAGTGATTTGCCAGTTTTACTTGCCTGACATGGCGAGTATGAGAGGAGGATGAATAATGTTCATGAAAACACCTCAGGGATGAGGACACGATGTAGTTTTTGGATATGCCAATTTTAATCTCGCATGTAGGGGGATGTACCTGCATAATTATTAGCTGTCATGTAAGTACTGAAATTTCAAAAAGAAAGGTTACATTGTTTGTTACAGGCAAAAGTAATAATATTACATATGACAGGTTACCACCCAGATCTGGTCGCTGGTCCATCTCGTAAAATTGGTGCATAGAGAGAATTTTGGTGTGGGTAGACCTCCAGAGATAGCCCCGGTGCCACCATACACACACACCTCCGTGCCTTTACTCGGGGAAAACATGATCTATCTCCTGGCGGGCAGGCCAATTAAAAACCAATCAGGCTGCTCAGAGTACGCTGGTAATGGGAAAGCCACGGCAATGGAGGAAGTGGGGCTGATTAATGGACATTTTCACCTTGTGGCATAACAGCCTCCCACAGGCATCCATCACCCCGGGGGACAACGTTCACCTACACCCCAGGCCTACACCCATCCAGCACTGTCAGACATATTGAACAAGTTGCAAATGTCTGAGTCTATGATGATGAGCATAAAGTGCCAGATGAGGTTATAGTAGCTTTATATTAGGCTGCCTGACCTGCAGGCCACTGGGATCATTTGTTTGTAAGGCGCCATCAGACTTAATCTGGGCTGTTGCTCTGCATCTGTTTATGGTTAGACATTAGAGGCCATTTGAGATAGAGGATATTCTGGTCAGCTGCTCTGGAAATGTTTCTCCTGGAATGTTCTTAATAGTATTAATAGCTAAACCTCTGCCCTCCACTGGTATTTACAGCCTTTGGAGTTGATGTTACTGCCTATTTTTGTTGTTTTGTCAGGTAAAAGCTGGACTTTCCCACAGGGTGCAGACACATTTTTAACAGTAGGGTCAAGATGCTCGTGCTAAGGAGGAGTGAAAACAGTGTTTTTGTGTCTGTTTCCCTCCGGTGCCATTGTACGGCAGCAAGCATTCAAAAGAAAAGTATTAAACGGTGTGAGCGAGGTTCGTTCCATTTCGGGAGCTGCTGTGACCTACTTCACACAGCCAGGCAGCTAGCTGTAAATAAGGATTTTCATAACCTGGTTTGGCCTTTTCCCATTAGAGGCACAACTGTGCCTTGAAGAATATTACAAAGAGCAGAGGAGCAGCTGTTTAGAGCGCTGCTACGATATCATCAAAGCACTGACCTTGAGTGTGCTTGTGTTGTTGTCATGCGATTACAATTAGTTTTAGTACTGCATTTAGTGTGGACTGAAGGTTGTGTACGCCAACCATGATAGAAAGGGAAGGTACAAAAGCAGGCAATTCAATCTATTGTGCCCCCTGCTAAACCATCTATATTAATTCCCCTGATACTCTGCCTTCACACAGCATCAGGGAGGAAGCAACATCACAGATTCTAATTCTAGTTTAGTGAGCTAAACCTCACATCCATCAAGCTGTAGCTGCAAGTTGACATGAAGCTCAGTGATGTGCGCAACCACTGGATGTTTGTATTTGATCAAACATCTCAAACTTAAATATTGATTTATAATCCAGAATTTTTCTCACACTTTGATGGAAACATGTCTTTGACATGGCTCATAAATAAGAAGTAGAAAACTTGCAAACACTGGCATGGCAATAGTTTGTTTTACCTGTGTTACAGTAAAAGGAACTTTTACAAATTGAATCAACTCTAACATTGGTTGACTGATGACATTTTCTGTCTCTAAACAATGACAAGATGAATCAGAAAACGAAATGTTTTAATCACAATAACACCCGCCTCCTCAGTAATGACGGTATCATTGTAGCATCACTAGAGTCCCCAGATACTTTGGGTCAAAGAGACAATGAGTGTGGTTAGGATGTGCAAAGGAAGGAATGTAGCAGAGGACAAAAAGAAAGGAGGAAAGAAGAAAGAAAAGAAGAAGGAGAAAGAGAGAAAGAGAAAAGAAAGAAAGAAAGAGAGGACTCTGCTAGGCCAGTCTATGGGAAAGTGGTGTGATATTGGAAAATGATTACCAAACAGGCATCCATTATTCAACAGGGCAATCAGGGAGGGCACAATCTCCTTATTTATACTAGCTCTGTAAATCAGATTTGTCGGTTTTGATCACTCTAAAATCTCACAGTCACACACCGGCAATATTGGGCGAATATTACACTGTCTAATGGGTAATTGATGACGGCATGTGACACCGGTCAAGACGAATGGACGGCCTACAGGAGCAAGCAGGGGGAGGTTGGAGGTGTGGGGAGAAAAGATGACTGTTGAGTGGAGTGTTGCATTCGGCAGATGTATTACAAGTCTCCTTGTGTACAGGCTTCATCCTGGTTTCTGTGTTCTGTCGAGGCACTGGTGTGCAGGGCAGAATGAATATAGACAAAATTCACAACTGTATGGATTGTTGACATTGTATTAAGCTCTTTTTGTTTCAATCAGGACTCAAAGTACTTATTTTTATAGACAATGAAATAACCTTTTTTTTGTGATTCTATTAGGGCCGTGCAATATAGCTGAAAAATTTCTTGCAATAAAATGTTTAATTTCAGTTGATATCGATCATTTTTAATGACCTATTTTAATAAAGACCAGGAGAAAAAAGTCGAATTTCACCACTTTATTTATCAAGGCACACAGGTAAGAGACTAAATAGACTTAAAATTAAACCAAAAACTGCCATACTGACAAGCTGACTTATCCTTTCTTTACAATTTCCCCACCATCTGCTCTCATTGTCTCACTCCACACTGTGGCAAAAAAGTCATATTGTGATTATTTCAACTGAAATTGTGATTGAGATACAATTAGTGGGAATGATCATTTTTGCATTACAATTTTCAATTTTACTGGAAAAAAATGAACAAACTGATAAAATCGTGATGATGTTATATTTGTTGGGATACCAACTTTTCTTTTCTTTCATCCAGAAAACAAGATTTTTAGACCAGGACATCTCTGCATCACTACAGTACCTCATTATAATGCTGTTTCCCAGACATTTGTTCTTTGTCAAAAAATTGTCATTCGGTTCTGGTTTCGCAATTTGGATATTGTACTTGGCCATAATTCAAATTTGTTAATACTGCGTTTTGTGATTGTGGGGGGTCTCTTGTAAAATATATGAAAAAAAAAACTAAAAATGTCTTAAAAGTGTACGATGTCCAGTATTCATTATTCAAATAGCAAAATATTTACTTATAAATATGAATACAGATAAATTTTGTGTGGTATTTCCTCTTATATTGCCATTGAATTCCCAGATGTTTCTACTAAGGCCTTCTTCAATGTGGTGCTGCTGCAAGTGGTCCACCATCCAAATGTTGTGTAGTTTAGAAAACCTAATGTTGCCCCTAACTACCTGGAAAAGCAGTGATATCGTGGTTACACACAGTTAAAAATACGAATTCAGTTGGGAAAATATGTCAAAGAGAAAGAAAGGTTTATTACCTGAGTAGGGGATAGCCTAGTTGATTGTCTTGGCTTTGCATCCATGAAATCTTTTGTGTTGGGTCTATGACTTGAGCATAACTGTTGGGGCATTTTGGGGGGGGGGGCTCCATTGCCGGGGCATATTCATTTTGTGCTTTCCTGGTGGTTTGCATTTAATGTATTTGGTCTGCAACTAACAGTTGTTTTCACAGTTGATTAATCTGTTGATTATTTTCTCAATTAATAGTTGTCAGAAAATTGTGCAAAAATGTTGATCAATGTTTCCCCAAAGCCTTAGATGATCTCCTCAAACGTCTTGTTTTACTCACAACCCAAAGATATCTAGTTTTCTGTCACATAAGAGTAAAGAAAGCAAAAATTATTCACATTTAAGAAGCTGAAATCAGAGAATTTTGACTTTTTATCTTAAAAAATTACTCAAGCAGATTAATTAATTATCTAAATAGTAGGCAATCTAAATAGAGCTGCAGCTCTAAGTGAAACTAATATTTTATTGAGCAAGTTTCTGATTGCTATTGATAAATTGTCTATTGTTGTCACTATTGTTTTATTGCCCAGACCTAGATTCTATTATTTTTTCTTCACAGTTGTTTTTGTGTGCACTGAGCAGCTCTACTTGAAGCATGTTGGAAAAGAAGTAGACTTAATTAAAAATTCAAATAAATGCGACTAGTGTTTGGAATTCAGGAAAGCACGAGTTTGGGTGTGTGTATGTGAATAAATGTGTGCGATTGTTTTTTACGTGTGTGTGTGTTTGTGTGTGATGGGCTGAGGCCTACACTACAGCGTTGAGAGGCAGGCAGGCAGACATGATGTGCTCTGAGTCGCAGCGTCTCTGTGAGGGTGGCCTGACCTCTGCCTTCAGCTCCGCTTCACAGGACAGCAGCAAATAAGAGGTGTCATCGCATGACAGCAGCATAGCCCCTCTTTAGGACTGACGGCTCATCGAATGCACACATACACAACCACACACACAGACACGCATGGTACCAAATGCGGGCAGGCATATGTGTACACATGCATGCAAACATGCAAGTTGAGGCAACAGTTGGAACATAAACAGACATAGATGCATAAATATTGACACACACACGCACACTTCCACACAAATGGCCAGGAAAACACAGCGCAGATCAATAACTTTGTTTCGTGAACATACAGCTTTTGTTTGGGGAACAATGATTTGGATTCAATTTTGACCACTTAGTGCTTATGGCTTGCTTTGACTAGCTCCGAAAATCAAACTCAGATGCAGAAAGGATTGTGTCAGACAACAATCCGAGCACACTCATTTTTGATTTGGTTCCTTTTTAAAGGGTGTCAGAATGGTGATGAGAATTGGAAAGGCCATTTTAGTTTAGATAATCCGTCTCTCTGTCGTGTGCATTCAAGTCAAATCGATCACGTTTTCTTCTTAGAGTCCAGTTTTTTGGAGCCTGGTCGTAGTGTGACATTTTGACAGTTATCGGTAAAACCATCACATACAGGCAAGAGAATGCAATCTCTGTGTGTCATCAGAGGCGAGAATTTTTTTTTTGTTGCTACTTTTTGGGAATTAAGAGAGGCAGAGTGAGATCTGATGTCATTGAGGTATAACAGTTAGTAGCGCATGCAATGTAAGGCCTGGTTTTTACGGTAATAATTTTATTAGGGCTGGTTGATATGGCTTATAAATAATTCTTGATATTTTTAGGCTATCCCACGATATACATTTTCTAATCAAATAACATACCATACATTCTCAAATAGTCAAACTATGTGATTATCTTACAGAATATGATGCATTGCTGTAGATTAAAGGGACAGCTCTTGGCAAAATCAAAAATACTTATTTTTCACCTGGGCTTATTGCTATTTAGATTTTTGTGTGAGTAGCAGCGTTGTGGAGATACTGGCTTTAGAGATGTCTATTCCACTACTTTTTTCTGCAGTAGAATCTACTGGAACTACTTTATAGTCTATACTGGAACAATTTCTTTCTACTCTTTTTTTCCTGGAAAGAAAGTAGTTACATGAAACTGCTCACTACAAGGTTTGTGGATTATTTTGAGTAACCGGGTCATGATTTTTGGAAAAAGACACTGGTTTTCAATTTTTCAAATGTTAAATTATATTGGAAGAAGGCAGGCATCTCTTTGGCTGATATCTCTAAAACTGCACCAAAAAATCTCGATGGATAAATAGCACTGCAGGTCAGGGGGGGAAATATGTATCTTTCATTTTGGGGTGAACAGTCCCTTTAAAATATGTACAGTCGTTAAAATGATCACAACCTTAAACATCTACAACAGTAAAATGGAACATACACATTAATCCAGCAGTGATATTAATCCAAAAACATCATATATAATAGTAGAATACTGACAGGGAGCATTTAAGTAAATATTGACATAATACTTAAATACTTCTACCTCATTAAGTTTTAGAATGCAGAACTTTTACTTGTAGTGGAGTATTTTCATAGTGGGGTTGGTATTAGAACTTTTGCTTCAGTAATGGACCTGAAAATTTCTTCTACCTCTGGTATGGGCCGACCCTTCCCCTTTATCGTATTGTTGTTAATCTGTGTGTGTGATGGCATTCTAGTGGGGTCTGTTGTGAACGTGACCTGGCTAGTTAGCACCAAATCAGGCTAAAGACAATTATTTAATCAATTAATTGATGAAATATAATTTTGGCTCCTTTTATTTAAAAAAAATAGTCAAATTATACAGATTAATCTATTATCAAAGTAGCTGGCGATTAATCAATTAATTCTTGCAGCTCTAGATTTATCATGTTTTCCCGTAGCTGCTAACTAGCTAACATTAGCTTTTCACAGTCTGGATCAATTCTGCTGTAACAGACGCTCTAATTACGTCACGTAAACAGGGACTTGCTTTTTTTCTGTGGCAGCAAACACAACAAGCAGCCTTTCAGTTACTATTGAACTGCAACCTGTAGCTAATCAACACATGTTATGGGTGACTAAATTAATGTTAACTACCCCTCAACGGCAACCAACCAAAAACATTGACAATATGGTCATTTGCTATATATTGCATATTAAGTCTTATGCAACTGTATTGAATAGATCCAACATGTTGCCCAACCCTAAACCGGATGTTGAAAACAATGAGTAAAGCTTTTGATTGAACTTAAAAAACTTTTTTCTAAGCAAAATAATAAAAGCCGAGGGCGGCACACAATTGTACTGTACTGTGGCTAAGTAAGGTGGCTCCTCAGGGACTTCAGCATTAAATAATCAGTAGAGTGTGATAAAGAGAAAGCTGAACATGTTTACCTCAGGTCTTGTGTGTTTGTTTACATGCTTTATGCACATGCCTCCTGCGTATCTGTGTAATGTGTGTTTTTGTGTTTACGTAAGTGTAAGCGAGTAGACAGAGACGGCGCTCCTCAAACTAGGGCATATCCACCTGCCACCTGGAGGCCTCCTCAGACACAGCCCCCTGAAACCGCTGACAAGGCACCTCTGGGGCCTCCTACTAACTCCCCTCAAAACACACACACACATACACACACCTACAGAGCCACACACACACACAGAGTTCTAGTTGCTCTAGTTGTGTGTACCCTCTCCCTGTCTGTCCTTCCTCTGTCATTTCATTTATCTTAGCCTGTCTCTCTCTTTTTGTCTCTGCACACACACAGCTTCCTTTGCCTGTCTGTCTCTCAAAAATCTTATGTGCCCCCCCCCGTACCCCCTGTCTGTCCTTCTGCTCTGGCTCTGACTGCAGTGCATCTCTGTTTCATTGTTATCCTGGTCTCTGTAACAGGATTTTCCTTGTCCTCGTGGATGATTAGTTCAAATACAACTGTAGGGAGGGGGTGCAAGTTTTGCCTTCTCTTCTTCATCTCAGTGCAGTGGTTAACGAGGGGGATGGATCACATATTTACTGATAACAAGGAGGATGCCATCGTTTCTCATTCCCTCTCACCAATTGCGCCCCACAGTCCCATGCATAATAAATCAGACCCTCTGTGTCAGCATCGGTCTCTGCATACAGACAAGAAAGTCATAGTGTGTAGTGTGATCTGCTACAAAATGCAGGAGGAATTTCAAGCTTTGCACTCCGAGCTGGATTCTCGCTTCCCTTCCATTGCTGCAATGTATTCAGGTCATTCTTAGGTCTCTGTTAAAAAGCTTCTTTGCTTTGCCTGTGTTAAGCTCCCACATCTTGTTCATTTTACTCAAATCTGTGTACCCCCTGCCCTGAATAAATAGCGCTACACGTTTTAGTTCTTTAGTCTTAGCCCTCGCCGCCGCTCGCTTTGCCGAACGAAGGCACTGCCCTGCTCTTGTAAATGACCTAATTTTCCTGCTCGGCCCAGCGTTTTCCGATGTGAGCCGTTCCAAAATAGCTTGGCTACAGCAAAGCGTGGCAAACTCATTTCCATCTTGCATAACAGGGACCAAACATTCCCCCCCTTCCTAAGCTCATTGGCGAGATGGCACATACTCTCACAGGCTGAATATCAGCTTCCCACCTCATTGTATGAGGAAGATGGTGGTATTATGCATTTCACTAATTCATTCTCATCCCACAGTTTGTGCATTAAGTCAGTGCAGTATTTCATATTTATTGAACATGTCATTTTTGGCTTGATTGAACTAATAGATTATACCGTATGTGCTCAGTCCAGAATGGAAAATAAAGGAATGAAGACGGATACATGCTGTAGCCACACTGCAAAAAATCAAAAGGATTCCAAAAGGATTCAGGGCAACATATTTCAGACATAGCTTATGCTATGATCTATATTTCATACTATAACAACATCAAAATAACTATTCATATGCTATAAAAAGCCCATTACATTGCAAGCCCTGCATAATATCACAGTAAGACGGCATTACAGAACAGCATAAGGACCGTACATGCAATTGGCCCATATCTACTCCCTGTCATTGAATTGGCTTTGGATGGAGATAATGAGGAGTAGGGGGTTGAGAGAGGAATCATTATTTTACCCATGGCTGCGGCGCTTCTTAACAGGGTCTGTAGGGCGCCTTCACAAAGCTAATGTAGAGAAATGGAAACAGATGGAAGGCATGATTATTTGATCTGCAAAGAGCTTTTGGTGAGCTTTGTAGTAACTGGACTAGACTGCTTAGAGGCAAGAGAGTGGGTTGTATATGTCTGTGGGTGTGTGTGTGTATGTGTGTGTGTGTGTGTTCTGAGGGAGGTGCGTTAATGTGCCCGGGTGTGGGTGGCTATTGTTTGTGTGCGGATGCCGGCATGCATGTGCAAGTGTGTTTGTCCATCTGTTCCCGTGTTTGAATGCATCACATGTGCCTGTGTGCATGTTTGCGTACTCCTCTATTAACAATGAGATTATTTGTTTCACACTCCAAACATATGGCCTCCTAATTAGGATTGAGCAATGAGCAGTGATACAGGTAGAAAACTAATTGAGACAGTTATACACAGTATATGCAGTAAACAGGTCTGTTTGTATGAGGGATGGTGGTATGAATTTTGACTATTCCATGTTGACTGATAAAGTCTTCACTTTGCGTGACCAAAAATAAAAAAGTTGTCTCAGCCTGTCGTCATTGGCCTGCGCCAGCTAATCATCAGGAAAACATGAGAGCTCATCCCACTTAATTTTGGAAATGAAGAAATGGCTGACGGTGCTGTGCAGTTTAGCTAGTGGTGGTGGATGAGAGACTCTTCGGTCGTTCTGTGTTTACGTTTCGTGTTTGTGGAAGAGCTCAGCTGTGACACAAAGTGCACGGGAGAGGCTGCAGCATGACGTTGAACCAAAATGTTAAAAGTACCGTAAAAGAACCAGTAACATTGAGGCTTTACCGAACTGTAAGATACGTGGCAAACTAAGCTTAACGTACTACATACAGATAGCTTTGGTTTTAGATTGTTTGTAACAACTGCCTCAGTGCATGCAATGAAGTGGAGGAGGAGTTGGTAAAAAGGCTAGTGGAACATCCACTACATGAACATGGTTCAGGTTTAAAAAGTCAGACAACAAGCAGAAATTTATAATCTGCAAATTATGTATGACAACAGTGGTTGCAAAGGGTGGTTATACTGTACTTGATATTAGGGCTGCCTCTGACTACAGGAGACATAAATTCAGGAACTAGTCGTCACACATTTATGGTATTGCTTTAATTATTTAAATATGTATTTGGGGGGCAGGAAGGAGCCGCCTGTTAAATACTACTAGCAAAAAGAGTAATGACTCTGACCGTATTGGAACAACCAGCAAGGAGACTGAACATTTTGTGATTTTTTTTATTTCAACAGAGTCTGCTAACCTTGTTGTTCAAAACATGGGAGTAAATATCTTATAAAATGAATAGCTAAATTCTTAAATAACTTCTTCATTGGAGTCACAGTCCTGTACCTTGGTAATGTTATATTACTGCATAACTGGCTAATGGCTTCAGTGTTACAAGAAAAAAGGTCCGTATTGTAACAGTCTCTCAGGCTAACAGCAAGGTGCAGCAACCGAGTGGAATTTGAGGTCGTTTTTTTCTTCTTCTTGCGACTAATGAAAAAAGAAAATGTTGACGAAGACTCTTGGCACTGACTATCATTTGAATTGACTATTAGGAGGCAGATATACTTGAGAAAAAGTTTTTTTTTTCTAAAATCCCTCTGTTATGTATGTGAAATATGTCATAGTAATACAGATAAGAGTACGTAATTGCTGCCATCCAGCTGCCATACCAGCGCTTTACCCCTTCTCAGAAGCATTTGTATTGAAACTTAAAGAAAAATGAATGTACTGTGTTATATACACTGTTATCTTGCATGCAATTTATACCCTGATTCAATTTTAGGCCACATGGTCCAGCCCTAGTTGGTATTGTGCTTGAGGCTGTGTGCTGTGTTGCTTTGCTAAACAGACTATCTTGCCATGCTTCCTGTTAATTCGGTAACTGTTGGGAGCTGCATACCTGTGTGCAACAGCAGGACTGATTTTGTGCGTGAAGGGCACAAAATCAGTTCATTCACAGTTAGACATTTGCACAAATGCACTCACAGAGCACAGGTCTCATCTGCTTCACTCCTACACACACATGCTGTATGTATACTGTCGATATGCATCTATGCATGTATAGCATGCATGGACATCAATGACAGTGGCTCTACTGGACCAGGTGCCCATCCAAAACGCATTCAAACACACATCAAACATAAAGAGGCATATGGCTCTATATTGTAACACTCACACACAAACATGCACACAATAGAGAGAGAATTAGTCAGGCTCTGGATTATTCTATTGATCTTGCTGCAATGCTGGAGCGGTCTCCATACCTCTCTACACAGTATTCACAGCTACCGCAGCACTCCCATGCACTTGCACTGCGTAGACTGGCCTTACACATAGAGAGGCATACACACACACACACACACACACACACACACACACACACAGTCTCTT